>CATIWQ010040070.1:0-21314 GCA_949673415.1 Euphorbia schlechtendalii
ATTTGATAACAAACTTAAAAAACTTGGGAATGAAAATTTTGGATAAAACTGTCCGATGATGCAATTTCAAACTAGACTCAAAATGGTTGTAATCTTTCAAACAACTATCAATAAAAAACAAGGAAAGTAATTCAAATGGCAAACTCAGAGGACCAAACCCTAGATGAAGATGACAGACCTAGCGATGATACTCTCAATCAACCACAAGAATGGGAGACAATGGCTCGAGCTTGGCTGTGTGCCTTCCCGGACGATAAAGCTGTCAGCAACGCCCAGGTCGAGGCTTGGATTGACTCTAACCGCTCTTCCTTACCACCTGACCTTCAGTCTATGCCTCGTCCTGACCTCATTCATCGTCTCCTCTCCATCCAAACTTTCATGCGCTTATCTAATCAGTTAGTTTACATTCATCCTCCAAGCTTCTTTTGGTTATTACACTGATTTCCTTTTCATTCTATTTTATGCTCGCCTTGTTTACATTCTGCATCTGCCTCTCATTGTGGATATTTGCCAAATTTTTAATAACTGTTTTAATATTTTTATCCATTGTATCTGAATTGGATACACTTGATGCTAGACTGCGAATTTGTTTGCTGCTTTTTTCATGAATGTGAGGTAATTTGCTGCAATGCATTTTTTTTGAAGGAGAGAACTTCCTTGGAGCAATGTGGCACTAAAAAATTGTTGATGTGTGCTTCCTACAATAAGAACCATCAAGTGATGAGCTGGCTATGGGGTAATTCCTGAAACAAACCTTAAGAACAAGCATTGGCTATGCTGAATCAAAAACACCAAAGTATGCTAATTGCAATGAAATATGTGTTGTCAAATAAGTAATTTTTGTGCGCCATTTAGGGATTTGTGAAGTAAAGTATCGGGAATTTTTACCTTAATCCATGCCGTTAGAAATATAACATGAACACATTGTTATGGTTAAATTAATTTTAAAGGTGGGTTTAAGGAAGCAATATATAGCCGACGAGTAATAGGCCGAACTGCGTTAGAAGTAGACTCACTAGAGTCGCATTATAGCTATCTTGCACCTCTATCATCAATATATGTCTCCGTCCTTCTATACTAGATTTTTTTTATTTATCCTATGTTTTCTTCATGCTATAGCCTCCTTTTTTTATTTGTATTGTTTTCTTCTGAACATCTTTATGCTTGGAACAATCTGTTTCTGCTGTTATGCAAATATCATTGGTTCATGATGGCTAATGCTAGCTTTTCCTTCTTTGTTATGCTATTAGAGCTAAGTTGTTGCCCATTATGTTCCTTATGTCGCCTTGTACGTCTTCTTTTTTGCTCTTTGTGATGTTAATTGCTATAAACTCTAATCCATTAGGGAAAAGAGCTTAGCTACTTATCTCCTAGCCTTCAATTGGGAAACAGAGCGAAACTACACCTTGATAATACCCTCTTGATCATCATAAGTCAGCTTAAGCTTGCCAGAACAATATCCAATTATTTTTCTTCTCAAAGCTTCGTAGTTTATGTTTATCATTACTTTCTCTGTGTCTCATTTTTTTGGATTCAGAACTTTGGCTTATGTTTACCTTATGGCATGCTAACATATATTTATGCCGTCTACTGTTTCCTTGGAAATTTTTTAATAGAATTTAGCATGAGCTGTGTTTTTGTGGAAAGTGGTTTCAGTCTTTCAGAGTTTAGCAGTACATACATGGAGAGATATGGGGTTGGAAGTGGATACTCTGTGGCATGGTTTGATTTAGTACAAGCTACTGGCATGTGTTATATTGTTCTATTTTTTTAAGGAAGCACTCGCTCGCATTATTGAATTGTTGAGGACGACTTTCAATAGTTCTAGTAGTCACGAATTCCTTACTGATATATACATTTGAATGCATTAGCCTTTCGATTTCTGAGCAATTATATATTTTGGCCATTCTTTTGTAAAGTGGCAAAGATTGTAAACCTTGGAAAATGTTAGAACCACACTGAATATGAGATTTAAGGATCTTAATCAACTTTCATTGCATTCTCTTTAAGTCAATTTGACTTTCTACTCGTACTTTTCATCTCTGCCCTCTTGCTCCAGTTTTACAATATAAGCATGCCATTCATATTGCAGGGAGCAGAACTAAATAAGGTTGATATTCCACGTACTCGGTTTCAACGAACCGATCAATGGCGACCAGTTTATTCCTGGCTAGAAACTTTAGATAAAGATGAGGTGATAAAGTCTAAAGATATTTCTGTCTGGCTAGCAGCAAACCCAGAGATTAATGAACAGTTATGCTCCAGACATAATCGATACCATTTGATGCGCTACATAAAGAAATGCCATATCAAGATATTGAAGAGGAGGGATATGAAAATGGTAGTAAGTGTTTCTACTATATTCCCTCTCTAAAAACAATTTATTAGAGTATGTTTCAAGTGGTGTCTGATGTATGCTAGGATGTGATTTGAAATAAATAGCAACGTTTTACCCGTTTTTTACATTCGTCATGTGATGTTTATGAGTTTTTTACCTGTTTATTTATTATTTAATTGAGATCCTGAATTAACACATTCAGAAATTCAAAGTGGCTGCTCAAGGTTTGTAAATTGTTATGACTGATGATGATAGAATTTATGAAGAAAATCGAAACAAAAGAAATTCTTCTAAGCTGAGTATATGTGAGGGGAGATTGTATATTCTTATAAATGAACATGATTTGAGTCTGCCATAAAAAATGAATATAATGAATATACTTTGAAAGTGCTATGTCCTTTGTACATGTGGTTGAGTATATTCCATGGAATGGCTTATATTTGTTGTATTTTAAACTTGACAATGCTTAGCCATATGGTATGTTGAACACACGCTTCCTTATATAATGAACATACTGGTATGTTGATTATGTCAGCCACATGGTTTGAACAGGACTTGCAGCAAACCGAGAAGCCAACTTCTCTCAAAGACCTCCAGATTGTGGAGGCCAAAGAAACAACTCCTCTTCCAGTTCCAAGTATGGTCCCTTAACTGATGTCTAATGTTATTAGTCAATTATGACATTGGGAAAATGTGTCTATTCCATCCCATAAATTGGTTATGTGATTTCTAGTATTCATGCAAAAAACACTTTTTATAAGCAAGATTATGATTCAAGTTTTTATTGGAGTAGAATTGCTTTACATTGCACAGACACATGAGACTTCAGCTTTTGCTTGGGCATTGATATTTGCCTACTTGTATTGAAGTTGCCACATTCACGTTCTGTTGTACAGGCAATCCTACTATGAACAATATACCTATGGATAGCGACCTGTACGCTGCCAAAAAAGACGAGGCTCTTCGTAAATTTGAGATGTAAGTGAATCCCATCGATTTTTTCTCGGGTTCATTTAAACATTCTGCTGTTGGAATTTGACCAAAAGTCATTTGAAAATAATTTCAGTTTGATAGAGTTGGAGAAGAAGCTTTCACCCCACTTTTGAAAGCGTCAGATAGTGCAGGAATGAGAGGAATAAAGCAATTATTTAATGCATAGAGGAAGTGGTAGGGTAAATAGCTAAACTAAAGGCTGGTCTCTTAAATGTACCCATAAGTTGTGGCCCGGCAAATTTTATGTTCATGGCTTTGTTTTCTGAGTCGCTCAACTACTACCTGCTTGTCTATATGATGCTGGTCTTCTTTAGATTGGACTCATTGCCATAATTTCTTTATTTAAAGAACAAAAACCAGTTTGCTCTACAATTTTTTCATTTTTTTGTATTCTTTATTATGGTCTCTTTCATATGTTCACATTTGTAAACTCTTTTTTCTTTTCAAGATTTTTAAGCCATGTGGAATTTTGTTATATTGTACTGCTTTCTGCATATTGCAATTTTCTAGGTACAGTGCCAATGGGAGGTAGAAGTAGGTTTAAGTTCTGCAACTGTCGCTTCTATTGGTTTTCTTATGATTTGGATATGCTATTTTGGAGTTAATTGATTAAAATTAGGATTACATAGTTATTGTTCATGTGCGTACTTTCATAAAGAAAAAAGAAAAGAAAAGGAGATGAAGGAGTGAAGCTCATTGTGCCTCGTGACAATTTAAGAAAATACTGCTATATTAAAGTTAAAGGAGCATTACTTGGATAAGATGTTTTAAAGTTTTGTTGCTGGCAAAATTATGAAATTAGACTGACTTGAAGTTTTTTTATCAAATAGTATTTTATTTTATTTTTAAGAAAAATAGTATGAGAATTAGTATGCTGTGCATTACAGTAAACAACAAAAAATATATTTTTTTTTTGATAAAAAGTAAACAACAAATTTAATTTTAGTTTTTTTATTGCAAGTGCCATCAACTTTACTTTAAAAATTCAAGAACAGTTTGGATGGGAATGTGTTAATGTCTTGAAATCTATTATCGATTGATTATCATACTCATCTTATATAATTTTTTTTGACATGTCACATTTCTTTCTAGTGGTTAGAGAAATCAAATAGATACGAACGAATAGTTAAAATGAGTATGATCACCAATAAATAATTGGTTTTAAAACATCACCACATCCTCATCTTCATACTTTATACTATAAAGTTTTGATGATATAGTATAAGACATGTGAAGGGATGGCTTATGGAGTAAAACATATTTAAAAACCCGATTAGGATTCTCTAATGTTCATTTTGAACATTAGAGTGATTTTGAGACAATCTCATCCATTAATTGAAAAATGGTTGGTTTCGATTAAAAATATGTTTTTTTATCTTTTACCAAAAAGTAAGAAAGCTAACTCATACATTAGAATAATTTTCAATTTAACAAATGTTTGATTAGGTAATAGTTTTTCAAGTGTACATGAATCTCTGCCAACAATAAATTCAGATATCGAATTCTAATTACAACTTTACTGTACCGGTTCTACGTTGTCTTCTCAAATTTCTAACAATTATTATCGAGACAACAGACTTTGATATAGAAACATAATTTAGTGGACATTAATGCAAATTAAAAAAATATCTGGATTACGAGAACGGCAGCTCCTCGTGATGATGATAAGTTTCCAAGGCCCGTCTAATTCAGCACTAAAACAAAGACACGTGGAAATGCGGCGATGCGCATGTAAGCATATTTATTTCCAAATTTGCACAAACGCCAACGTTGCAAGTCTAAAAGCATGAGCAATATTTTATTTCTTGGTTTTTTATGGTGTTTGTTTTTTTACTAATTTTGCTATTTTATTTATTTGATAAAGTTTTTTTTTTTGTTAAAAGGTTGTGAAATAGAAAGTAATTTTTATTTTAAAAAATAAAGTCATCAATAGCATTCACCTGCACTAGTTTATACTATCAAATGAAGTAGATGATTTTAATAATAGTATTAGAAAAGATAGCGTATGAGCAGTGATGATGTGGATGGATAAGATCCTGCGTCGGCTGTTTTTTTAAGCAATATTCTACAGAAAATTGATTCTATATTTGATTATAGTAATCTCATTAAATCCAGAGGTCAGTTGCCCACTCTCATTAGTTGGTTTGTGCCCTCCACATATCCCCTCGTCTCATTTCATTCTTCAGTAAAATAACACTATGACCATTTCAATTAATCAATATTTTAATGTACTAATAAATAAAATATAGGACAAACCCTACTACTGTTTGTTTCACTCGTTTGTAAAATGAGATTTCAAATTTACAAAATTCTGTGATTTTAAAAAATTTATAAATGAAATACCATCAATATTAAATCGTGTCACAAAATGAAATACCATCAATATTTAAAAAATTATAAAAAAATAAAAAAATTCTCCACAAATTACTCAAATCCTAATTTTAAATAATTAAGTTAAATTATTAGAATTTTGAATTGTTTAAACCATTCACTTTAACACCACTATTTTAAAACCACAAGCCTTATATAAAAAAAATTTCAAATCCAGATTTGCAAATAAGTCAAACCACAATATACGAAAAAAAATTTACCTTTATATATATATATATATATGTATATACATGTGTAGTTTCGTTCATGCACCGATTAGACATCTTTTAAAAGCAAATGGGAAATTTTGATTTTGCAAATGTTCTCTATACTCAATTTGTTTTTTATAATTTATTATAATCTACTATTATTGGACCTTAGAAAAATCTAATTCTAAGTCTTGAATTTGAAGATTCTGCCATTCAAGTTCTCCGATACTATCCGGTTTGCATTGTTCGTGTATTGTTTCTTTACTGATTATCTCATTTCTTTCCAATAAAATATTACTCCAAATGAACTTCAGTTCATTAGATTACAACAAAATAGTGCGGTCAATGAAAAAACAAATACACAAAATATCATCTACCGTAACATTTGTATATATTAGTTTGAATTTCTAATGCCAAGATCTTATGAGAAAAATTAATTTCACTTTTAATCAAATTTATTTTATAAGCAAACTTCGTTTTTATTATTCTATAATTCATAATGAAAATGGCAACTTTTTAGTAAAACTAATGATACGTGCATGACGGGAAGACGTGATATATATTATATTGTGATTTAGAGACAAAGGTAGTTTAGGTATTAAAGGGAAGTAATAAATGGCTATTGAAACTAATCAAAAGCTACTACTACTTGATTTGAATAAAAAGTCATACCCATTTAAATTATATTTTGTAATTTTATAATTGAATTTCATACTCTAATTACAATTATTCAGGTAGTTTTTAAACTGTTTATTTTTTTAGATTGAAAATAAATCCTATTGACATGTTTCAACTCGAATTCGAAATTAGGTGAACATTTAATAATCTTTATAGGGGTATCAAAATTAATAGATTTAATCACAATTACTCTATCTCAATAAAAACACATTAGATTCCGAAGAAAATGTCTATTATTTCATTGCAACTTGTGTTGAGTAAACCTGTTCATTAAGCTGGTTGAGTTGGGTTCAGGGCGGGTTAGATCGAGTTTTGCATAAAAAATATCAACCCAAACTCAATCCGGTCCACACTCTAAAATTTCGGGCTCGGATTGAATTCGGATTAGGCATATAAGGTCATTCTCAAACCCAATCCATGGTCCATACTATTTTTTCTTTAAAAATTTTTATTGACTAAATGTATATAAAAAAGAAAAAAAATATGCAACTACGTGTAAACATAATACATTATTATATATATATATATATATATATATATATATATATATATATATATATATATATCCGGTCATGATTGAGCCAGACTTAGGTATTTATACATAAACCAAGTCCAACCCATCAAATATCGGGCTTCAACGGGTTTAAGCTCAGATTTACCTTTTTTTGAAAAATGAGTGTTCAAACCCGATCCATAAAAATGTGTTTGAACCAGGCTGAGCAGGTTCCCCGGCCATTAACAAGTCTAGTGTTGAGTAATAGATAGTTTAACATGAACTGTTTGTGATGGCAAGAGTTTCTACACAAAAGTATGGAGTACTTTTAAACATACTTAGAATATTTTATATATATATATATGGTATATTTAGATATAAAATCTAAAATTCCACATAAGAAGTAGCATATGTCCCTATATTTGTACTTGTAAATTTTAATTACAAAATAATAAACAGAACTAGAAATAAAATAAATTAGAGTGAACCGTATTTATTTGGTTATAAAGAGAGAGGTAATTGACAACTCAGTTACATTTGTGGATATCTAAATAGTTTTTGTTCCGTTTTGTAATTGGATACATCGGAGTCAGTAAATTTTGGCATATACACCAAACCCAACCCTGTAATTGCTACATGATGAACAAAACAATAAATTTGGGATGTGTACTTGCAATTGCAATTCAATCAAGTTGAGCTCCACAGCTTCTCTCCATTGTCATCTACTGAAAATGAACAATCAAGAAGAACAAGTTTTCTTTTTCAATTTACATATGTAGCGGCCAGATACCATTGCACACAACAGCGATTGATGCGTATTTCTCGCCCGTCTCTCACCATTCAATTCCTTTCTCTAAACCCTGATATTTTCCCACTTTCCCTTTTCTTTCTTTCCCTACTACTACTACTAATTCTACCAATCCTGAAATTTTATTCCTTTGCTTATTCCATGGCTTCCCTTTTTACCATTCTTCTTTGAAACTTACATGTGGCTTCTTAGTGTTGTTCAATTTCATTCAGATTTCAGTATTTGAGCTCGGTTTCTGTGTTTTCAACCTTCCAATCTGAAGGCGCCATTAGCCTTTAGCTTTGCCACATGGGATTGGGGCTGTTTTGCAAACCGAGGAAACTAGATTTCAAAGGGGTCCAATCTATATGGAATCACAGTTGGCTCTAATTGAGCAATCCTTGAACTCTCGTTACTCTCCTCGCGCCCGTGAAGCTCTCCATGGATTGCCCGATAATTTCACCATCACTGATCCTTACATATCCGGTAACCCTATCGTCTTCGCCAGCTTCGGGTTTCTGAAGATGTCCGGCTACTCTCACGACGAGGTTATCGGTAGAAACGGAAGGATATTTCAGGGCCCGCTCACGGACCGGAAATCTGTGATGGAAATCGGCGACGCCATTCGGGAAGAGAGAGCTTTGCAGATCAATTTGTTGAATTATCGAAAAGACGGCACGCCGTTTTGGATGCTCTTTCATATGAGCCCCGTTTTTGGGAAGGAGGACGGAAGGGTAATTCACTTTGTTGCTGTTCAAGTGCCGATTTTGGGGGCACCGAGAAGTAGTAGAGTGAGTTTCAATGGCGAAGAAGGATCTGGATTGAGAGAAATTGTGTTTGGCTCGTGTAGAAGAGAGGTTTGCTCCGATTCTTTGGTGGAGTTGGGTCGGGTTTTATCTTTAGATTCAGATAGTGGAGGTCTGTGCTACATTTGTTCTGGTTTCCATTGAATTGGAGATTGAAATTAGTGGCTTTTTGTTGATTGATTGATGTGTTTTACAGGATTAAGTATTGAAGAGCCATGTGAAGCAAGCGAGGCAGAAAAGCGAAGAGCATCAACAGCCATTAACAGTATCTTGTCTCTGTTAGTTCGTTATAGTGAATCCACTGGCAAATTGGTGTGTGGGAAAAGATGCAGCTTACCTGGAGCTGGCCTTATCAGCGTATCATTAAATTTATCACTTGGTAGAATCAAACAAAGCTTTGTATTGTGAGTTATTTCAGTTTCCTAATCGTTTTCCTTTCAGCATATTCCACTTTTAGAGGATTGCTGATGCCTAATTTGTGTTTTTGGCACATATATATTGTCTTCATTTGCAGGACAGATCCTCATTTGCCAGATTTTCCTATAGTTTATGCCAGTGACGCTTTCTTGAAACTGACAGGTGATCGCCGTATTCATTGTTACTCTTATCTTATTCATTAACATTGATTGTGTACGCTATTTTAAGCTTGTTATGCTCTCTTTTTACGTCTTCCAGGCTATGATAGGCATGAAGTTTTGGGAAGCAATTGTACATTCTTAAGAGGAGAAGATACAGATAATGCAGATATTGAGCAGGTATGTGTCCTATTCTTGCATTAATGTCTGGTTTTCTGACTTAAAACAGAGGTTGGCATTGACTCTTTTTTCAGATAAAGAACTGTATTCAAGCTGAACAAGCATGTACAGTACGTATCTTAAATTACAGGTTGACTCTTTGGCCGTTCTTTCTTTTCCTTAAAAGGACATTTGCTCAGTTTCTAATAATGGTTTCCTCTCTTATTAGGAAGAACAAGACTGCATTTTGGAATCTTCTGCACATATCACCAGTTCGTAATGCTACTGGCAAGGTAAACTTCGCCTCGGGCCAACCTTTTCTTACTATACGTAGTTGATATGTTGAGAGATTGAGGACCTTTTTCATGTTAAGCTATAAACTTTTTTAGAACCTATCAGTATTTGACATTGGCGAATCATGGATTGGATTGAAAAAGAAGCCTATTTAAAGAGCATGAGCTTGATATATTTAACTTGTGAAAAGATCACTTGGTCAGGCATAGTAAAAAAACCTTAAAAACTTGAAAAATTCTTTAGTATTAGGTTTTATTTCATCAAAGAAGAATACATTTAGCAGTTATATTCTCATTTATGTTGCATGTTTTCTGCGTTTCCTACTTCCAGTTGCTGTTTGTGAAGGATTGAGTGGGTGTGTAGAGTTGGGAAATGAAATTATAGTAATAACTCCAATACTTTCGAATAAGATTAGGCATAAACATTACGTAGGCCCTGCAGTTATTCAAGAAAAAAAGTGTATTTTCTTTGGTTGGGATGTCATCATGAATCACATCAATACGACAATACATTCATGAACACCTATTTTCCTAATTTTCGTGGGTGTTCATGATACCTCATCTTCTTAGCGCAGATTTTGACAACTACTGAACCTGATATATCACAAAAGTGCATTTACTAGTTATTTTTTATAGAATCCGAGGATAGATTCCATGTTAGCAGCTATCTGATTGAGTTTATGAGCTATGTATGCCTTGGATCCTGACCTTGTGGCCAGCAGAGCCTAATTGTAGCAAAAATAACAGAAATGAGAACCAATATTCCATAGCTTGTAGGAAACTGATTCTGCAAGTAAGCTTATTGTGTAGGTTCTGTAGAGAATGTTCCGGTTAGCATTACATTATGCATTTGCAATAGTAATATAAAACTGAATTTCCTTGAAACGTGTCTACAAGCTGCTGTATTTTTTGTTTTCCCGGTTGATGCTGCACTGCATCAAATATATCTGGTCAAATATTTTTTGTAATTTGGTGTGAATAGGCTTGTCATGAAGCTTATGATATATGTGTGTAGAAGTTTTGATGCTGAAGATAATGAGATGTAATGTAAAAATGAGGAGATGAAAGTGAAAGATTTATAATGTGAGTGGAATTGCGGGTGTGTGTCCAGATAGCGTACATGGTGGGGGTTCATATGGAAGAAGGGAGAAAGAAGGAGGAGAGGCATGGATTGAGTCCTGAAATGAGGCAGCGTAGTTGCGTAGGAGCTGTAAGAGTAGCTGTTAGGACTTCTTCAATCGCTCCCGGCTCCTCCAACTCTTAGCATCCATCTTCTATTCTCTATTCTTTGAATCTTTGTTGCTGCTGCTGCTGCTGCTTGCTAAAGGTTCAAATCTCACATCTACTTTGTTCCCTTGCTGCATTCTTGTAACATTACATTGTTCATATCTAATGATATATATATATATATATAGGCTCAGCTACTAGGATATAATTAGTGAAACTATGATCAAATTTATTTTAAATTTGGTTGGCTTTTGATTGTTAATGACAATAAAGTTCAAATGGGAATCAGGGCAGTTGAAAAGAAGCAACAAATTATAAATTTTGGTATAAAATATATGGTTTTCCTCCTTAATGTGTTGGAAGAATTACAAGTAAAATTCTGTTATACTCCCTCCGGTTACTAATACGTGTCATTTTAAACTTTTTACATTGATTCCTAATACTTGTTATTTTTAAAATATCAATGCACTTTCGAACACGATTTTCCTAATTTACCCTTGCATTAATTAGGAAAGAGATTAAATGCAAATTAGTTTATAAGTTGGTAATTAAGAAAAGAGAGAATTTTATTATAGAGTAAAAAGGATAAATTAGTTATTTTAATAGTGCATTTAATGTTTTATTGATTTTGATGAAAAATTTAAAATGACAAATATTATGAACCACAGGGAGTAGGAGGTTAAATTGGATAGCTAAGCTCAAAAGATCAGTTCAATGGGTTAGAAGATCCAGTTGATCTATATGTCCACAATACTTGTGGGACATTTGTCAGTACAAAGAAAATTTTTTCATGGCTACTTCATAAAATTACTCGGACTACGTAAAATTTGTTCAAGTTGTGATATGGACAAAGCATATTTCACGGTATTAATGTTTTAGCTTATTGGTTAAGATTAAAGGGTAACCGTAGGGCAGGGTGGGGTATTCCTTAGCCAGATTCTGCGAAAATGAGTTGATAACCACGAGTAAGGGTGGGGTTTTCTTTGAAATTCTTCCCGGAGCGGGGTAAGATTTTCCTCTGATTTGAAGGCATCTTTCATCTCATCTTTCAAATATTGTTAGTGTTGCGGTGCTGAATTATGTGTTACATATTTGCATAAATTTATGTGTTCACTACAATACTAATGACTCATTTGGTTGGCGGAATAGAATAGAAAATGTATGCAGAAATATCAATTATGATGCATGATTTCGAAGTCGGAGGGAATAGCTTCTCCTAATTTCCATAGGATTCACGGAATAACTATTCCTCCTTGAAATGAAAGAATGGTTATTCCGTAATTCCCATGGAAAATAGAAAGAGTTATTTCCTCCGACGTCAGACTCATACATCATATTTGACGTTTTTGCATTCATTTTATATTTTATTTCATTCAACCAACAAAACGACACCTAACGGAATTGATATTAAGGTAATCGGACATTTTCACAATAAATATCTTACTAAATTATTCTATTATCAAAAGTAAGGATGAGTGGTAATGATGATTAATTCAAATAGTTATGAAGAGATGAGTAATATAAAATTTGTTATAAACAACGTGGGCCTAGAAACTAGGAGATAGATATAATAACCATATATTTGGTTTATGTTTATGTCTATGTTTATGTTTATGTTTATGTATAGAACGTGACAAGTGCAGTGATACTATCTGATTGCCAGCCACAAAATTCCTCAATTGGATTATATATTAGTTATTACAAGTAGGGGCTCTAAAAGTTTAGGCCTTATTCTAACCATAAAAATCAGATATTTCCGCATTAACATTCAAAAATATAAATACAGTTTTATTATTTGAAAACAAAATTATATAAATAAAATTTTTAAAAATAGATTACTTAAAGATTAATTAGCCAATATCACAATTTATAGTAGAATTACAAATTTGATTCCATATTATTAATATCTCTCGTAAGCATGGTCATGTGACACATCTATCGTATTGAGATAATTTTTACCCTTTGGTCTCATTAAAATCAATAAAAAATACTTATGCTATTAAGATGGTTAATATATCTTTCATACTTTACCATGAAAGTATTTTTTTTAATTACCAACTTTTAACTATATCAAGTTCAATCCCCTTGCTCGAGAGTCGCCGGTTCAATTCCCCTCTAAATGCCATTTTTCCAATTCGTATCTAACAACAACGTCGTTTTGACATCTAAAAGAAATTTAAATATAGCAGTTATGAAGTTTCAGACCTAAGATGTTCAAGCTTGATATACTATGACTAAATAATATATACTGAAAGTTTTATTGTCTTGCTTTATTTTATAATTGATTATTTATGTATTAATTCACGTTAAGTTTACTGTTGTTATACCATTTGATTCATATGTATAAATATAAATTTTTTTTCTAAATTTAGTCAATTAATTTTTTACCCCCTCAAACTATGCGTTGGTTGTACCTATCGTATATCTTACAAATTGTGTCAACTCTCGCTATCAAATCGACGACTGTCATCTTCTGGTCGATTCACTGAAATTCCAATTACCTATTTACAGTTTCTTTTCCGGGGTTTTCAAATCAATGACCATCATTTGCTTGCCGGCATCTGCAAGAATGCATGGCAACCAAAAGGTGCATGTTCTAGAAAAAGCTGATCACTGTAATTCTTCTAATTCTCACCATTGATTTAACTGAAAGTATGCCCAAAATTTCACTTTTCAACATGTCCAACTCTTCAAAATTCAATATTTTAGACAACAGTATCCCATGTTTGTTTGATTCATTTAAGAGAGAGAACACGTGATAAACTGATTTATTTTTATCAACATAAAATAATAATTGAATTTTCTGAAAATTGAAGATGATTTCCGACTATTTTAATAAAATTGAAAGGATATGAAATATCTTATCACTAAAACTTTGAAATGATTTGAATTACGTTACATGGAAAATAAATTGGAAGTACAATTACATGACTTGACCTACAAAACTAATTGGACAGCCATTTATTAAAAAAACTTATCCTAAAGTTGACAACCTTATCTTTTTGGTTGTATCATTGTATGATTTGAAACCGAATGTCAAATTTCCCTTTTCTTTATTGAATGTCAAAATGCACTTAATTCAATTGTCCCCGTTTTTAAATGGGCAAGCTCATTACTTGAAAATAGAATAAATTTTTTTTATATAATGAATATTACTTAGGAAGACAAGCAAAAAGGAATAGCAAAATAACAACTGAATCAATGAAGAAAAAGAAAACTAGTTACAATAATATAATTTTGATTTGAAATTATTACCTAAGAAAAGTTTATATATTATTAAGGTTGAATATATATAAAAAAAGCCGTTAGAACTTTTTCTTAAATATCAATTACACCAAAAATTTTAAAATATTTTTTAGATTTGTAAAAAAGTTTCAAATAATCTTTTCAAAAAGTTTCAAATAATTTCTTAAACTTGCAGTAGTGAATTCATTTGCCTCTGAATGTCATGTGTTAGATTTTGATTGGATTGATTTTTCAAAGATGTTGATTTTCCACTCTCAAATCAGAATATGCCAGTGACATTGAGGGGGTAATTGGTTCACTTTTTGTAAGTTCAGAGAGTATTTGAAACTTTTTTCATAGTTGAAGGGATTATTTTTAACTTTTAAAAATTCATGAGCAAATGAGTGTTTAGAGACAAGTTAAGGATACCTTTGATATACTATGCCTATTATTAATTACTCCCTCCATTTCAAAATAACCATCGCTGGATCTTTGAAAAATTTCAAAATAATTGTCGCTTTAGGATTTCAATACATCTTTTTGAATATTTTATATATTTTACTTTTATTTAATGCACATTGAAAATGATAAAAGGGATAAAGTATCAAATCAACTTTTAAATTAACAAAATCATAGAGGTAAATACGTATTTTTTACTTTAATTAATATAACCTTAGTATTGACAAACAATCTTAAAACAACAATTATTTTAAAATGGAGTGAGCATTACATTTACATTTACCTCTAGATATGAGAGTAATATATTGAGATGTTTCTTATGCCAGCCCACTTCAACCGGCTAGGTCCGTCAAAACCCGAATTTTTATGGGTCGGACTTAGTTTTTATATAAATACCCAAGCCCGGCCCGAATCCGGCCTGACTAATAATTTTATTTATTTTATTATATTTTTATACATTAAATTTATAACTATTTTAAAATTTTATATTTTATACTATTAAATTTATATACTTGATTGTAATAAATTTTATCAAATATTTTAAGTAAACAATGCAATTATGTTTAAAATTTAAATATATTTTGATTTATTTTATATTTTTTCTATTTAATTTAATGAAAAGGTTTATAACAATTAAAATAAGGGCGGGCTTGGGAAATTACCTTGTAAACATGGTCCAAACCCGGACCGAGTTCGAAATTCTAAAGTATGGGCTTGGCCGGGCTTAGGTTAATATTTTTATTAAAAAGTCCGACAAGCCTGATCCGAACCCGACCAAGCCCGCCCCGACGAACAAGTTTACACGGTAATAACAACTGCATTCACAAAAAATAATTAAAACAATTTTCAACAACTCAACTTTTTAGCATGATTATTTAAAAATTAGCCAATAATTTTTTTTCTTTTTATTTCTTCTCTTATATTCAATCATGAAACTAAGTGATCGGATTTGCATTAATACAATATTCATATTAGAAAAATTGATTGTTTTTGTTTTTTTTTTTTTTATTTTTCACACAATGTAGAAGAAGGACGACTTATTTACTTATTTATAGTATTTGTTTGTTTGGTTTTTTTGTATATAATCGAGAACACAAGAAACTTAAAAGACTAATAGATTCAATAATATAATTAGACTTACGTGAAATATAAGATAAATTACCACCATCTCTCTCTCTCAACTTCTTACTAATTAATTAAATGCTGCACTCTCTTTTATCTATTGCTCCTTTTTATTTTTTTATTTCACACTTCTATTTCACGAAAGAAATCACTGTTATTATATTATTTTCATATTATCTTCGTATGAAGCTATTTTTCATTATTTAATTAAAATAAGTATACTTTTAGACTTCACATCATTAAGCTTTGTATCTCCTAGTTCACAGGTCATTTTTATTAAACATTTGCATACAATCTATCAAATCTCAAAGAAATTATTTTAGAATTTTATAAAAACAAAGAGTGTTTTTTTAATATTGCAACTAGGCAATTAACAAAAATTACGAAAGTCTTCCGTATTAAGAAAAACAAGTATTATCTTATACAATTTTATTTTCCACATACGTATGAAAGTTCCATTCTTATTTTATTAATGGACATAATATTGTACTAAATTCGCTTTAGGAGTATAATGAAACTCTGCTTTTGAGAAATTTGTTACATGGAATTACGTACATTAATATATTAGTGGGAGAGGAGACAATTATTTTTCGATAACTCAGTTTCAAATCATAGTTCTGTATATAAAAAAACAACAGAAATGTTTATTTTGTTGCCGGAAAATTCTTTTACAGTATTTAACTTATAATCCCACCAATTAATTATATATGCAAAAAGATTACAATTGTATTTCTCAATTTTATTACAATTTTATTTCTCAATCAAGATTATATTGATAAAAAAGTAAAATATACCTGGAAGTTCTCCGTAACAAATTTTATCCATAGTAACAATTCGCCCATGTAATATAGGGGGGTATTTCTCAAAACTTCTTCTTTTCAACTTTTAACTTAAAAGTGTCTTTTAAGGAGGTTTTAACTTATAATTCAGACAATGAAGCGTTTCTGATAATTTTTTTTAACTTAAAAGTTAAAAATAAAATAAAAGTTAAAAGCAAATCAGACTTACTATTTAAAAAAGCCACTTATAAGACATAAGTGACTTTTTGAGAAGTTTTGAGAAATAACTCCATAGTATCAAACAGTTAACCATACTTAATAAGCCTGTTCATGGGTTATAATAGGAGTTAAAATGGGTGTGAGTGTAATTATGTTGAAAAACTTGATATTTTAAGTTATTTTCAATAGGTTTTTATCCCACATGTGAAAATTGAAGTGAGTTATTTTAGTTTACATTGAGATGTTCCATGTGAGTTTGTAAAAATGTGAGAGATATAAGGTGGGTTCTTGAGCACATGAGATAAATGGCTCAAGGCTGTTTTATGTGCAAATTGTTCGATTTCCGCCTTACGTGGGTTATAAAGCCCATACTCGAAACCTTATTTTTCATGAGAAAATAATATATTTTTTATTTGGAGAATTCTTTTTAGCATATGAATTTTGAAATCCCTTACCTAGAAGAGATGGTTTAAACTGCTATTTATTTTCAACAACTATATTTTGTTTGATACTAAAACGTTTTCTGCTTATATGCCCAACAATTATATTTCAACAACCATATTTTATTGGTTATATAATGCTACATTTGTTAAAATGTTTATATACACATAATTCACAAATATGAAGTACAACATATCATTCTTATTTTCTGGATATATACATAGCCTATATGTTCTTGTGCCATCTCCGTTTATATAGATGTGAGTGAGTGGTTTAATCCTGGAAGTAACTATCAAAATATCCTTTAAGGATAGTGCCTAGCACGACTTCACTTTGTTCACGCGACTGCTTTGCTCATTTTGTTCTTCAGGTTCAGTTCGTGTGCCAAAATTCAACATCCATTCCTAACAAATAAGGAGTTACATATAGACCCCTTTTAGCAACATCGTTTCGGTTACGAATTCTATTGCGATTTACTGTTGTCATTATTATAAATGAACATGCATCAGCGTTTGTTAAAAATGGGATTTACTATCGTTATTAGAAATGCTAAATGACTAAAATAAGTATATTTTAAATGAATTATGATTAATAAAAAAATTTAAAAATTAACAGAAAAAAATTATGTAAAGGTTGTTTTGGATAAACTAACTCTAACCTTAAGATAACTTCTTAAAAAATACCATTTTGGGTAAGGTTTGAAAAAGTATCCGAATCTCCTAAAAAAGCAATCTCTACATTTCTTTTTAAGTAACCAAACACTTCCAATATCTTTCTATCATAAAGGAAAATGAGGTGTTTTAATAACCTACCAAACTCGTAATCATTATATAAATCAAAACTTGGTAGATATTCGGCAACTTCTTCGACAATTATCATTTTTTGCATTCAATAATTATTTTTAACTATTTTGAGAATTTTAAAAAAATATTAGCAATAATGAAAAAAATTTAATAGCACTAACAGTAGTCAATAGATAAAAAATTATAAATAAAAAAAGCTCAATAAATCAACACTTTCCTAAAATTGGCTCAGAAAATTAGATATCATCCTGAAGTTATAAAAGGTTCAGATAACCCCCTTAAGTTGGCAATTTTGAACCAGTTAGCCCCTTTAACACCACGTGTCAGAATCTGGTTGGTTTGAATTTTCAAATATATCATTTTTATGATCCTTCTCTCTCCAACAGGAAGTTGACACGTGACATTTAGGTGGGGCAAATTGGTGCATTTTTTCAAAGTTAAGAGGATAACTGGTCCTTTTAAAAGTTAATAGTATCATTCGATTTTTAAACCAACTTTAGAGACGTGTTATTACATTTGACCATAAAAAAAAATCTTCTCGCTACCCTTAGTGTACATTTTGATCTTATATGGTTAAAGGAGGAAGTAAATTGCATATGTTAAATTACTTTTCCTTAATTAGAATATACTTATATCTCAATTATACTTGTCATAAGTTCATGACATATGTTTTGTTTGTTTTAAATTCATGGAATAACAGAATTATAGAAGGAAAGAAGAAGTGTAGATTTGTTGCTTTGCTTTGAGTGGATGTTTTCATAAACCCCACGATTAGTAGTCTAATACCGTACATGTAGGTCTTCTAAACATCTTATATTTGTTTTTTGCTTTCTAGAATGTCATCGTTGTTATTATTAATTACCTACATGCATGTAATTGTGTTGTGACTATAGAATATAATAATTACACACCCAATTAATTATTATCAATTGCAATTTAACTTTATCTGTATATAGTTTGACATTTCTTTCTGTTCCTCAAATTTTGATCGTCAATTTATTCTCTAATTTAAACCCATTTTGAGTTTAAGTAAGTCTAACTACTATTTCTTTGTTAGCTTGTTGTTAGCTCTAGATGCTTGGTTATTGTTTCCTTCGCGGAAACTTACTTTGTAATTTGGGGATAGTTGATTACTTAATATATTTTTAACCGAGTCCGGTGCCTAGTTCCATGAGGATGCCAACTTAATTGGGATGTTCTCGTTTTAATTAACCTTTGTTCCGTCTTTTTCTTAATTAACCTAGGATATAATTTAATATTGCTTTGTTTGAGGATCCATTTTTAGGAATCCAGCTGTGTTCCAATTCCAGAAAGAAAGCTCTTTGAAAAAAATAAAGGATTCTAAACTTATACAAAGCGTGCGGGCAGAGCACCTCTTCCCAAATTTTGCAGGTGTAGGACAAAAGGAATCTATAAATAGCTTCTAGAAACTATATGCTTTTTGGGAGAACAAATTATATACTACTATTATACTACTGAACTGAGAAGTTCAAATATGAGTTAAATTGAAGTGTATTGATTTGTAGTACAGTAGAAAATTGTCAAAACCATTCTCCTTCTATTTTTGATATGCACAATTAATATACATTGTCATTGAGATTTTGAAGTTTTGTGTAGAGGTTCTAATCTAGAACCAACAGATAAAAGAATGGATTTACTGGATAAAATTTGTTGGAAAAACTGATTATTTGAAATTTCCAAAGTTCTGGGGTTAGAGCTTGAATATTATAAAGGGTAAATTTCAAAAAGGTGTCTTGTGGTTTGAGCCATTTTAAAAAAGGGGACTGCGTTTTTACAGGTCTCAAAAGGGGGTTTAAGAAATTTTACCGTTATCAAAAACAGATTTTTTGGGTTTACCCAGTCAAGTAAGCTGACGTGGCCAGAGGTAGAACGGGGAATTCAGTTTTGTGGCTCACTATAAAAGCCACTTTTTTTACAGACAAAGGGGGTGTTTCTCTAAAATTAAAAGTCAGTCAAACCTGCTTAAAAGTAGAATTTTAAATTAAAAGTTACTCAGTTTAGTGTTTCTCTAAACTTTTTTCAACTTAGAAAAGTTACTTTTTAGTTAAAAATAAGAAGTGGCTAATACTTATTTCTAGAAAGTGATTTTTTTTCAAATCTACTTTCGATCAATCAAATTACAATATCACCCCTATATTATATTCAAAATCCAATGCCCTTTCATAAAACATATACTTTATAGTTTTTTCAAGATTCAACAATTTGAAAGTGACTTAGAATTCAATTTTCAGAAACACTTTTAATGTTTTACAAAAACACTTAACTACTTACTTTTAAACTCCTTAAAAGTTAAAAAAACACTTCTAAATTATAAGTCACAAGTTTGGAGAAACACCCCCAAAAAAACCTTCCCTCAAATGAATTGTTGATGAACAAAATTCCCCCCTTAATTTCTCCATTTTCTGCTCAATCTGATCGTAATATCATCTTAATTTCTTCTCAATTTCATGTGAAATCCCTTCTTCTCTGTTATTCTAAGTGTTTAAGTTCGAAAATTTGTAAATTTCGCGAAACTCTAAACATGAGTTCATCCTCACAGTCGGTTAATAGCAAACAACGAAAATGGAATGTTATTGTGGTATTGAATCTCCGTTGCGCACCGCTTGGACAACTGATAATATGGGGCGGAGAGTTTTTGGTTGTGGAAGATATGGTCAAAAGGGCACGTGTAATTTCTTCGATTGGTATGACTTACCCTTGGGTGAAAGAGGAAACAAGGTATTGAATCAAATTGCACAAAAATTGAAGCTTTGTGAAGTTGAATTAGCTTTCTATGAAGAGAAGGTTAAGAATATGGAGGTGGAGTTACTTAGTGCCATGGATTTAGCCATGAAGAAAGAGGAAGAAATTGCGAAGTTGAAGATTGATTTGGAAGCACAAAGAGAGCAGAATAAAAAGGCTCTGATGATGATGTTAATTATTGTGATTGTGTTCCTGTACATGTTTAGTCGTAAATTAAGTAGGAATTAAGGTGATATGAAACTGTGTTTGGCATGAAAATGTTGTCATCAGTTGGTAATTTAATTATGCATTGATGTAAGTTTGGTTGGGATTCATGTGAGTTTGGATTTAGTATAATTTTGCTGTAATCCGTTGTTTAACTGAAATTTTGAAATGGAATTGTAAGTTTTTAGATGGTAATTGGATTTGGATTTGTCTTGAGTAAAGATAGAATTGGATTTGAGTAAAGATAGAATTGCAGTAAATGAATTTGCAGTAATTGAAATTTGCAATAATTGAAATTGCAGACATAAAATTGCAGTAATTGAAATTGCAGTAAGTGAAATTGTAGTAATTGAAATTGCAGGTTTGAATAA
>CATIWQ010040078.1:0-11016 GCA_949673415.1 Euphorbia schlechtendalii
GATATGAATAGATATGGTTAACGATATTGACCATTATCGTTAATGATATCGAGTTTACAGACAGTCAGAAAAGGCAAGCCTTGCATTTTTCAACAAAAAATACCCAAATTCCACCCATAAATTCAGACCTTTCTGCCAACCCTTGATGACCATGAGTGGAGGGAAGAAAATGGGAAAGGTGACAAAATTGGTGGGTGAACCACTTGGACTTTTGGATTGAAGGGAGTCCACAAAAAGAAAAAAGTTTCAACAAAGTAAGGGGAGAGCATTCAGCAGCAAAAAGAGGAAGAAATTCAATAGAGGAGAGGCTGCTTTTCAGAGAAAAAAAGGCTCCCAATCCTAGCAAAATCCCAGCCAAAAACAAACAACAAATCCCAAAAACACAAAACACAACAAAATCAAATAAAACTCTGAGATTTTAGAGCACTTCTAAGATCTAAACCCAAGGGAGGAAGTAACTCTTGTTCTTCCCTTTCTCATCTCACAAACTAAATCCTAGAAGTTTCAGCCTTCCCACTAAAGGAGATTTTTATTCTCCATTTTTGCCGAAAACCGGCAAAACCGAACCAAAGAAACGAGGAGGACTTTCCGGGTATTTTCGTGGACCAAACAAAGTGGATTCACAGCTACTGGGTAAGCCTCTAAGTTCTTAGATTCGTGCTTATGTTTACATTCTTTTTTTTTTGAAGTTTCATTTTGTTTTCGGT
Organism: Euphorbia schlechtendalii; assembly: GCA_949673415.1. Classification (NCBI taxonomy): domain Eukaryota; kingdom Viridiplantae; phylum Streptophyta; class Magnoliopsida; order Malpighiales; family Euphorbiaceae; genus Euphorbia; species Euphorbia schlechtendalii. Next base: position 708 of record CATIWQ010040078.1, read on the forward strand.
TATTATCGTTTTCTACGCACCATTCTGTCTTTCGCTATTTTTCATATGATCTTATATCTGATTTGAAATTTTCTTTGCATTAACTTATTCTACACATCTTGATATTTCCGAAATGATAAAGATCATCAAAATCCGTTAAGTATAGCAAAACTTATGGTCATTTGAAATTTAGAGTATGGAGAATTGATATCTTTTTGCTGTGTTCTGCTGTTTTTGCATTGTTGCTGCAGGTCTGGAGAATTGATATCCTTAACGATATCATTAGATACCATTCAACAATATCACATGATGTTGTTAATGATATCAGTGCTGGAAGAATCCATTTTTGCTTCATTTCGCTCCGTTTCGAATCGTTCGAGCCCGGAATGACCCGCTGAGACTATTCTAAGTTTGAAAACACATGATTGGGGGTAACAAACCTCTGATTTGTAATTATTTTATATTTATATATGATTTATTAATGTATTAAAATTTTAATAAAAGTTTGGAGCAGCAACGAAAGCGCTTCAGGCCATTTATATCGATATCGCCCGTCACAGGGAAGTCGAAAACGATGTGAATGACGTTGTCACAGTTGTTAATCCGAATGATGACTATATTAAGCATGTTTGGCCTAGATTTAAATTCCTAAATGTTTTTTTCTAGGTCACCCCCATGAAGGGAATAGATCATATTCCCGGATAACCGTCCTCACCATTTTGCCATGCGGTCATTTTAACTAATAAAATCGACCAACATACGTGTAAATAAAAATGAACCATTTTTATTCCAAATAACAACTTTGAACTATCGATGTTTTAATTAGGCCACAAGGGCCTCACTAAAATCAAAATCGAACATATGTGATATACCTCGTGCTAACTTTTGTGGATGCAGGTTAGATGTATGCCTAGGATTTAATTTCCTTCGGGTATTGCATTTTAATCATTTTTGGGATTGTAATTAATAGATTAGGTGGCGATTGCATCTCCCGAGTTTTGTAATTTATTAATTTACTTTTTATGCATTTATTTAATGCTTGACATAATTTATTTACTATTTTTTGCATACGCGATGAACATAAACTGAAAACATCTAGTTTAAGTTCGAATATTATAAACGTGGTTTCTCATTCATAGTGTAATTTAACTCAAATGACGACGAAATAGGTAAGTCATCCCGGACCTAAATCTCTACTTTGTGGTATGGATTAGGCATACGGATCTAAGCTGTACCGAAATTTCCCAAAAGAGCTGATCCGAGTGACGACTCTGTAACACAGACTAGAGATTCTGATCTCGAGTCTTTTATACTTGGAACCCATTTATTTTTCAAGCACAAACCACGGTTTCCCATAAGGGAACCTCTTTTCCAACGTGCTCTTCCAAGAGCCCAAAATCAATTATTTTTGAAAATCCCACGCCCCATCTCACGGTGCTGGCACCTCGCGGCGTCAGCGCGGGACCTCCGAAACGTTGTCCGCTCACACTTGGGTTGAATGATGCTACATGATTCTATTTGGTTTCATGTTATCCTAAGGTGACACGATCTCAAATGTCAACTAAGTCTTATGCATGAATGACATCAAATCATGTTTAATATGAGTGTGTGTGTTTAAGTGTCTGCACGAAAATTCATGGTTAGCATGGCACATTTGTACAATGCATGACGAATCAGAAAGCGGTAAACACTTTGCACATAACACATAATATCTTTCTTCCAACCATACAACTCCTGTGCATAGGGTTTTTAGCTAGTCTCTATCCTAAGTTTGGTTAACCTTAGTACAACGAGGATACTAAGGAGCGCACCTATAGGAAAAAATAATGCATGATCGCGTGTTTGGGTAACACCCTAGGGAAAACGCTTATGGCTTATTTACATGATGGTTTATAAATGGGTTGCTGATGTAGAAGGTTCTTGTTGCACCGAAATACACTCCAAGCCTCTCCCCAAATAGGTTCTAAAGAGGGAGGTACATGCGATATGGCAACAAGTGCTCCACTCGCTCAAGTACTATCTTTTCTCAAGGAGGTAGATAAGTACAAGAGAAAGCTTCATGGTAATAGGGGTACCGTAGACTTATGGGCCAATCCCTTATACTATAATGAATTATTATGAATATGTCAAAATTAAGAGAAAATGGAATATTGTGATCAATAATTTTCGGCACTCATCCAAAATCTAAAACCTTTTTTAAAAAAATAAGTTTTAGAATAAAATCCCTAGCGGAGTCACCACTGTGAGTGGGTGACACGGAGCGGTGGGCCGAGAGCTCGTGAAATGAGAGGCGCAATCCACCGAGGTGTTTGAAAAAGAAAAGCATTGAGTTGGGGACCTGGGAAAATGGTTGAAAGAGAAAGAGGCGAAAAAAGTTTAAGATCGATTCGAACCCGAATCCGCCGTCTCTTAGTGTGGAGTCGCCACCTAGATTATCTCTTTCCAGGAATTAGAGTCCTATGAGGCTTAACGTCTAGGGGATGGCCCACCAAGACATAGAGATTCGGGTCCGGGATAAGTTACTTATTTCTCATTAGATCACATTAAATTACATCTATAGAAAACCATGTTCTTTTAATTGTGCATATTGGCACTTAGGTCATTTTTAGAGTTAAAATGCATGATTCACATATTACAAAATATAATCCATCCACAAAGCAGAATATTAAACCATCCACAAAGCAGTAAATAAGTGCAGAAAATAAATGCAGAAAATAAAAATTACAAGGCTTCAAAAATTGGGGGATGCAACCGCCCGCTAACCTATTAGTTACATTTCCCGAAAAAATGAAATTGCGATACCCGAAGGAAAATTAAAATCCTAAACATACATCTAATCCTAATCTACCTGCATCCACAAAGGTTAGCACAGGGGATAGCACGTATGTTCGATTTTAAATTTAGCGAGGCCGGTGTGGCCTAAAAAAATCAATCACGATATTGTGTTTGTTATTTAAATAAAATCGTCCATTTTATTAGCACATTGGTTGCTCATTTTAATTAATGAAAATGCTTGCATGGTAGAAAGGTGAGGTCTGTTATCCAGGAATATGTTTTATTCCCTTCGTGGGGGTGTTCTAACATACATCTTCTTTTAATTAAGAAAAAGATGAAGAAGAATTACAATAGTTGAAATAAAATAAAAGTAATTAAAATCCTAGGTTCACAGATGAAGTCAGAAGAAGAGATTAAACACTGAAAGCACGGGAATTGCAGTTCTAGGAACTCAGAGGCTTACCCTTACTGAATGGATCCACTTCGAAGATATCCGATCGGTCCTTGAGAAATCCTCCTTATCCTTTAGTTTAGATGAAAAGGTTGTAGTAAAAAGTCCAAAAATTTTTGTTTTAATTCTTGGAAGTAGTTCTATTTTTATCTGTCAATTTTTCGGGATCCTCGATTATCGTAAATGACCCGACTATTTATAGGAAAATCCTGAAAATCCAAAAAAGGTAAGATTTTCCAGCAAAGGGTCTCGTCGGAAAAAAAAGTCCGGTGAGGCAGCCTCACCCAGCCCTTTGGCAAGGCTCATGCCTCGGCCAAACCCTTTTTAGAGAGGTTCGCCTTACCCGCCTTTGGCGATACGGGGCCCCCAGAACTGGTTTTTCGTCATGTTTTATGTATTTTTTGTATTTTTTTATTTTTTAATAAATATCTGAATAAAATTAAATAATTTTATTAAAAACAACCTTTTAAATTTTAGAGACGAGAAGGATTCCTGTTCGGATGCATCAGGATACCCAAAAATTATGTGATTCAAGGATAAAATCCCCAAAAAACCATCATTATTGAACGTACGAGCTGGTACAAAATCCCGTGCTCATAGTAGAGGAGAAGGGATATTTACAGGGGAGGATTGATTATTTACTGGATAAGAAGGTATGATAATAAGAGAATTTACAGAGTTAGGATGTGGAGGATTTATAGAAGAAGGTATTTCAATATCTAGTGGAGTAGAAACTGGGGTTTTTACAGGAGAATAGGGGTTAGGATTTACAGAAGAAAGGGGGGTAGGTTTTAAAGGTACCTTTGGGTTAGATGATTGACCTAAGGATGGGTCAGTTTGAGTTATCTCAAATTGAGTACTAATTTCTTCAATTTAAGTGAAAGTGGGTGTTGGGATGTTGGGATCAAGAAGATTAGACTCTTCTTGATGAAGGGCTAGGGTTCCTCTAACATCCTCATCACTGCTCACCAGTTGCACATTTTTTCTGGAGGGCTTGTTGGTGGTAAAATGCTAGTGTCTTTAGCTTTAGCAATGGCCTCATTAATCTCAGACGCATCTTCAAGACTCATTGTGTCCTCTTCCTTTGATTTCTTAGCCTCAACCTGCTCCTTGGATTCTTCCGTAATAACAAGTTTGCACTTTCTTTGGCGTAGGGTTTCCTCAACCTCAATCACATCTTCTTTCTCTTCAACCAGTTGCTTAACTTTTTACCTTGCCTCAGCTTCTCTCTTAGTGTGAGTTTTAGCTTTCATTTGCCTCCTTTGCCTTTAGGGCTGAGCAGGCGCTTCATCAACCTTGGGTTTGGTTGGGCTCTTCTTCTTGGCCTTAGAAGAAGTGGCCTTTTATTTCAGTGAGGAGGCACATTATCACTGGTGTCCTCATTTCCCATAAAATCCACCATAAATCCATCTTCTTCCTCCTTTGGAACGCCCACGGGCACTACTATGGGCACACACTTGAGTTTGCGTTTCTCTTGTACTTTGTTGTACCTAGTATGCACCTGATCATAAAGTAGTTTGGTGAAGTGGTTAAGATCCAAGGTCTTCTTCATAGGCATAACTGTATCACCAGACTCCCCTAGAAACTGAGCTCACTACCCATCAAAGCTATGATGAGGTAACCATAGTGATAGACAGTAGTCAGCTTGGTCAAATGGTGAAGAATCACAACAGGCCAGTTAAGCCTCTTACCCTCTACCATATGGTAGACCACACACCTTTCAAGGTAGGTGTAGCTAGTTATAGACCCAGTCTTGGGTAACAGCATCTTCACCACCAATTTGTGGCATGCTCTAGCTGTCCTACTCATTTCTTACATAGCAATTTCTCTAGACATGTACTTAGAGAGAAGTTGCCAATCTTTAGGAACTATCACGGTTTCTTCATCATCGATTCTGCGGAGCTGAGTACCTTTGTGAGGCATATTCAGGATGCATCCAATCAACCTCGAGCAGATGAGAGTGGACTTTCCTCTGAATTCCACCAGCATGACATCATTCAGGCCTTGGATGGTGTAGAGATCAGACTAGAAAGCCCTAATCAGCCTAATGATTGCGGGTCCTTCCATCTAAAGGAACGAGCTTAGATTCTGTTGTCTAATAATCCTATGCATGGTTTGATTCATAAGAAGGTTCTCATAATCGAGCTAATAAACCAGGTCAAAATCCAGATTATCAACCCAGTCAACCTTGGTGAACAGGGTTCCAGCTTCCAAGGTTAGCTTCTCCTTTTTGCCATCAATGTTGATAATGAGCTTCTTGACAATGGTGGAGTTGAGTTTGAAAGTGGTTCTTGTGATCCCCATTTGAGAAAAGAGAAAGAGATTTATGAGAGAAAGGAAAGTAGGCTGCTTAACCTCTGAATCGATTGAAATTCGCAAAAGCAAGTAACCTCTCTCCAACTCCTTCAACTTTTATGGATCTCTTGAGATGGTTATGATACGTGGCGCTTCCTCAGCTCAAGATGAGAATGAACGCTAAGATTAACACTTGATTAACCGCCTTAGTAAAAAGGTGAGTTTAGTAGAAAACAGTTCCAATTCAAAAGCACGTCTTTTTGAAAACGTGGATTTTAATTTTAAACGCGAAACTGAATCTCACGCTATTACTTTAAAATTTAGACGGAGTTAAGCACGTGTCATTTCCTTGCTGAAATAAGACTTGATTTTCAACACTTAGCCAAATTTCTGATTTCTTCTTATTCACATGGGGTTCGCCATTCCAATAAGTTGCATTAGGATATTGAACTGCTCCTTTGGCAATGGTTTGGTGAATATGTCAGTGTGCTATTCCTCTGAAGGAACCTACTTCAATTTGACATATACCCTTAGCACATTATCACTAATGAAGTGATGTCTATTATTGACATGCTTCATCCTACCATGCTGAGCTGGATTCTTAGATAGGTCAATTGCGCTTTTATTATCACACATAACTTCGAGACACTTTGACTTTATACCATAATCTTCTAGTTGCTACTTGATCCATAGTAGTTATGCTACACAACTTCCTGCTACCATGTACTCAGCTTCAGCTGTACTTATTGTACCATGAGACTAAGCATTATCTAAGGAAATGGCATCCCCTAGTGGTGCTTTTCCTATCAAGCTTGTCTCTTCCATAATCAGCATCTATGAATCCTCTTGGAGTGAAATCCATGTTGTTGGGATACCATAGACCTGCTTCAATAGAACCTTGTAAGTACTAGAGAATTCTTTTAACAGTTACTATGGGAGACTCTCTGGGGTTAGTATGATAACGAGCACAGTAACACCCAACATACTGTATAGCTGGCCTACTAGCTGTAAGTTAAAGAAGAGAGCCTATGATTCATCTGTAGAACTTACTGTCTTTAAATTTTCTAGATTCATCTTTACTTAAGATAGTATTAGTGGCCATTGGCTTCGAATTCTCCATGTCAAACTTCTTAGGACTTCTTTAGCTTACTTTGCTTTACTGATAAAGATTCCATCTTTAGTTTGCTTAATTTGAAGACCAAGGAAAAAGTTGAGCTCTCCCATCATAGACATTTCGAACTCACTTTTCACCTGCTTGCTGAATTCCTTGCATAGCTTCTCATCAGTTGCTCCAAATATGATATCATCTACATATATTTAGACCAGCAACACATCTTCCTTCCTTCGCTTGATAAATAGAGTTGTATCTACTTTTCCCTATTCATAGCCTTTGCTGATCAAGAAATTGGTCAGCCTCTCATACCAAGCTCTAGAGCTTTCTACAATCCGTGAAGAGCTTTCTTCTATTTGAAGACATGCTTAGGATTTTATGGATCTTCAAAGCTAGGAGGCTGGCGAACATAAACTTCTTCTTGAATGAATCCATTCAAGAATGCACTATTAACATCCATTTGAAACAATTTGAAGTTCATATGAGATGCGAAAGCACACAAGATTCGAATAATTTAAGCCTGGCTTGAGGAGCATAATTCTCGTCATAATCATTACCTTCTTGCCGATTGTAGCCTTGCGCAACAAGCCTAGCCTTATTCCTAATAGCAGAGTCATCTTCATCAAGCTTGTTCTTGAAAATTCATTTGGTCCCGATAATTAATATCCCTTTAGGCTTAGGAACTAGATCCCAAACATCATTGTGTTTAAACTGATCCAGCTCCTCTTGCATTGCGATCATCCAATAATCTTCTCCTTCTGCATCTTCAAACTTTTTGGGTTTAATCAATAAGATGAATGCTAGATGACTCATCATCATTGGATTATGAACATCATCAACAATGCTATCTTGTGGATGGTTGCGATGAGTCCTAATTTCCCTAGGTAGACTTAGATCAATAAATGGAGGATCTACAATGGGTTGCTAAGTTGGAGGTTGATCTTTGCCAATGTTAAAGTTGATAGAAAGATCATCATCATCTATGACTTCCTCAGCATAGATAGTGGCATATTGAGTGGATTTGCTTGCTAGGTTACTCCTTCATCTTCATTAGATGGATGTCTATCATCATTATTAGTTTCATCAAAATCTACATGCATAGACTCCTCTAAAAGTCTAGTACGCTTGACATACATTTTATATACCCTGCTATTAGTTGAGTATCCTAGAAAGATACCTTCATCAGACTTAGAATCAAACTTACCTAACTGCTCCTTGGTGTTAAGAACAAAACACTTACAGCTAAATGATCGGAGATGACAAATCTTAGGCTTGCGCCCTCGTCGAAGCTCAAAGGGTGGGTGAATTAAAACCCCAATTCAAGATATAACAAGATGTGTTAAAAGCTTCTCCCTAATAGTACTTTGGTATATTGTTATCACTTAGCATGGATCGAGCCATTTCAACTATGGTTCTATTCTTCCTTTCTAAAACCACATTTTGTTGAGGAGTATAAGGAGAAGAGAAGTTGAGGTCAATGCCATGCGCTGAAAAGAATTCTTCGAAATAAAAGTTCTCAAATTCATGTCCATGATCACTTTGGATTCTACTGATTTTAGCTCCTATTTTGTTCATTATCCGATTACTAAGCTTGATAAAAGATTCATATGTTTCATCTTTGCTACTCAAAAAGACTACCCAAGTGAATCTCGTGAAGTCATCCACAACCACCAATGAGAATCTCTTACCACCCATGCTCATAAGCTACTAGGCCAAAAAGATCTAGGTGGATGAGCTCCAACGGTTGCTTAGTTACTAAGTTTTTAATTGACCTAAATTATTTCTTAACCTGGTTACCTAGCTGGCAAGCTGAGTAAAGTTTATCCTTTTCAAAGTTGATGTTGGGTACACCCATAACTAATTGCGTTTTTGCTAGTTTGGAAAGAATGTTCATATTTATATGACCCATCATTCTATGCCAAAGCCACGAATTATACTCCTTAGATACAAGATAAACATTAGTGGAGCCAGGGGATATATCAATCCTATACACATTATTCATTCTAGGAGAAAAGAGAATAGCAGAATCAATCTTACAGTCAATAACTGAGCAACCTGTTGAGACGAATGTAACCTTCCGCCTTTGTGTTTGCCACTTTTCTACTAATAATATAAAAGTTCTAAATATGAACAGGTGTTGTCAGCACCACTTATCAAATAGAAAAATGATGATAACTGCAAGTATACAGTTGCGATGTAGTTTTAAAAGATATCGATCCCATAGGGAAGGAATTCGGTTCTAAATATCAAATAGAGTAATGGGATGAAAGAAAATATAATGATTTGAAAGTTTTGAATGGTAAACTGACGAATAGACAGATACTTGAACAGATTAGAGAAGATACAAAGTATATAGATATTCCCTAAGAACAAGTATAGTAGAGTAAAATAGGCAAAATAATCAAAGTTGTTTTAAACACTAGATAACTTCAACAAACTTGGTTTTAGATGCCCAAATATCCTATAATTCACCATAGAGCAACACATGAAATAACTTTCCTAAATCTAGGGTAAACGAATTATGACACTTATAAGAACCTGTAAAACAATATTACTATGCTTAGTACGGGTCGCTCTCACATAGCCATATTTAGCAATTTACCACTCCAAAAATGTTGGCTCACTAAACATTATTATAATCACAGATCCAATGATTATACACATTCTCGTTAACCCCAAAATCACTCGTAAAGTCAACTTGAAAGCATATAACTTGATTAATATAAATGCCGCAAGATGAAGTACTCGTTACAAAACATAGAATATCATAAACTTCAAATTAGAAAGTATAAGTAGATAACAAAGTAAAGTTATAAGGTATGCAAGTGAAAGCTAAAGTTGATCAAACCGTATCCACACTTTTAATGGGAGTCGTCAATTCCCGCAATTCCTGCGTCTACTTTAAATTTGGTCTCGACTCGTACAGAACCTCCTTTAGGATGCTATTCCTTGTGAATATTGAATGAATGAATGTTGAAGAACAAAAAGTTTTATTGATAAGTGCTTTGCAATTACACTCATACAATAATCGCTCCAATTTGTGGAGAAATCTAGTGATCGAAACAAGAATCGAATCACTCATACATTTTTCTCTCTAACACTTTGAACTAGCAAAATTTATAACTTTCACTCTCTATCTATTATTGCCATCTATCTGCACTCTACCATTGCCATCCTCATCATGTCACAAAAATGGTTGATTTGAACCTCTATTTATAGAGTGTGAAAGGATGCGTTTATCCAAACAAAGAGTCATGTCCATTGGTGAAGGGTTGCATCATCTTCAATGTGATTAGATGCAAGAATTCATTCTTATCATCAATGGATAGGCTCCTTTTCTTAGCTTCATTATCCCCAAGAGGTGTCTTTTCGTTTGACAGTTGATGGCAGTTGATTGTTCTTATCTGGCAGTTGGAAGTTGAGAAGAGTTATCCAAAACCGTTACAAGTCACGTTCGTGACATACATGTCGGGATCGTGAATATAAGTTGGTAACTTTGTGTTTATGAAGAATGACAAGTCACTATCATGATAGATAGTCGTGGGCGTGATTTGTCCAATAGTGAGCAGGATTCACAATCGTGACATGTGCTTTTCTTCATTGTTCTTCTTTGCAACTTTGCGGATCTTTGACAACTTTGATCCTAAGCCAATTCCTTGCATAACGCTCATCTTTTTGCATGTTTTTCACTCTTTTTA
>CATIWQ010040081.1:0-17718 GCA_949673415.1 Euphorbia schlechtendalii
TAGCTTTATATATATATATATATATATATATATATATATATATATATATATATATATATATATATATATATATATATATTAAAAGAAATTATATACACTAATTGTTTGTAAAAAAATTATGTGTACCTATGCACACGTGTATAATTGCATGGTCAGCCACTAATGTTGGTTGCTCTAAAGTTTGAAGTTTCTATTAAACCAGCTGAAAACACTGCATTCTTAATTTTTGTGATCTTATCCTTTTTTCTAATTAACATTATATTACAAAAATTAAACATTAAATGTTTAGCTTCTTTTTCATATTTTTGATTCTTTAATATATTATTAAATAATTAGTCTGTTATGTGCTTATTATTGTAAAAGAAATTATAGTAAGTTTACGAAATTTTGATTTCATAATTATAGTGTGCAAATTTTTATTGTGATTCCGCTAATACGATATTTGTTTGATGAAATTTCAATTCCCGCATTAACCAAATTTAATATTATTCATAAAATATTACTTATGTCAAATATTTATACGCATACATTGATTCCTTGAAAAAAAGTACTACTTTCGGTGTCGAAAGGATTGTCGTTTTAGTTATAATTTCATTTTTCCTTTTATTTGTCATTCTCACATATCAATGCAACATTAATGTTTTTTCCTAATTTACCCTTGTATAAATTAGGAAAGCGATTAAGTATAAAATGAAATTATAAAATAATAATTAAGAAGTGAGAGAATTGTTTGATAAAGTAAAAGGGATAAATTATTAATATTAATAAAATATTAAATATTTTATTATCTTAATAAAAATATTAAAATGACAATCTTTCGACACCAGAAAGAGCATATAACAACTTACAGTACAAAGACATTATTGTTTGGAAAATATAAAAGTCATGATTGAATTATCATGTTAAAACTTTTTGAGTAAACGATCTCATTGACATTTCTTAACAATTACTAGTAAATAATTTTGTTTTTTCTGTTTTAATATTTTAATAGTAATAAAATCTCTTGATTAAACTTGAAATTTTTTGACCGACGTCTTCCTTCTATATGATAATGAAAATATAATAATGTTGACGTGTGTCGCAATATGAATGATCTGTAAAGATTGAGTCATGATAAGTATATTGCATTATCATGCATGAATTAAGCAGCTACAGTTTCAATATATTTTACATCTTTATTGAAATTAGAGCCAAATTTAGTCTCATAAAATCTTCAATGTCTGCTGAGATTTTCTAAGTCCGTTTATTTTTCAAATCTCTCCACTTGAAAAGTCTTCAACTTTTCCACATGCTTCGCTTTCTTCAGTACCCTAAACATGTGATTAATTAATCGGACATCTCAGCTTTTTTTAAGCTGAAAATAACTTTTATATCTTTCATTCTGAAAAAATAATTATAACTATGTTTTACTTGCTAAGCAGTGTGGGTTAGGAATGTCATGTGAAATTTAAATAAGACATGTAAGTATAATATGTATAACTGAAAATGATTTAAGACTACGAGAAATACAAGATTCTGTGCAAAGTCGGTTCTAAGCATAGATAAATGTATATTGGTTTAGGGTTCACAATTAAAAGGGTTTCAATTTTTTTGTTACATTTATATGTATAAATAAGTTTTTAAAAACTTCATAAATTTAAAATGTAAATGAGTTAACTTTATAATTTTAAATAAAATAATATATGAAGCCATTATTTTACATAAATAATTTTATCAAATAGGTCCTTATTTACTTCTATTATGATGTAATATCAAATCCGTGAAGTAATAGTTTAATTTGGTGCTTAAACAACACCAATTTAATAAGTTCGATCGTCTCAAAATAATACAAAACATTTTAAATCAAGAATAACTTTTATTATTAGTTTGATTACATGAACGTTATGTATTCTATGAACCATGTGTTGGAGGCGCAATTATGCTAACGACCAAGCATTTTGATGTGTAAAATGACATCGACACACTATTCAACATTTTTGTTATAATTAGTTTAAATTCGTAATACTTTAACCTATAAATATACATAATATAAAGCATGTGAATATTTTTTCATGACAAAGATCTTAGCCTACTGATTAAAACAGAAACTGCGAACTTTAAAGATCTTAGATTCAAATCACATCAGGAATGAGTTGAAAATATTTCATGTAACGAAACTCAAATAAGTCAATTTTTTTCTTAAAAAAAGGAAAGAAATGTTTATTCAGTTAAAGTATCCGGCCTTATGTAATGAGCAATGTTATCAATACCGTACCGAACATGATACTGGTGAAGCTAATGATACGTGGTATAATTTAACCGGTTTAGTGGTTTAACTGGTATTTTACCAGTATTTTACCGTTAGGATGCGATTTTTTTCAAAACTGGTAAAGTACTTCAAACCGACCGTGTACCTGGTCGATACCCGGTTTTACCGGTTAAATCGACCGTTACGGTACAGTTTCAATAACACTGGTAATGAGAATCTGCGTTGAAGAGAAGAAGGTCCCACAAAGCAAGTGGCACGAAGAGGACCACGTAGAGAATGACAGGGAAGAGCATCTACTTCGGTAAATATTAAAGCAAAGTGTACAAACTTTATTTTCTGTTTTCAACTTTATAAGGTTCTATTGGGACCCCATTGTCCGGCGGCAGTTTAATCGGCCCAATTACCTTTCACTCTTTCCCCCCACTCTATTCCTTCTTTTTTTTTTTTTAAGTAGGCATAATTTATTCAAAAAGAGTTGTTACCATTTTAAATTTTCAAATGTGATAGATAACCCCTGTATTTATCTAAAATGTGTCACTTTACCCCCTCGTAAAAATATCAGCTTCAAGAATAAGAAGATGAACACGATGGGTCAAGAATCGATACAATATTATGATTAATTGAAGAAAATTTAGAATAGATATGAAGTTTTGAAGAAAAAGAAGAACATATATTAATGATTTTGAATTGTAAGAATACGAATGTTATGAATTTTTTGTATTCATTTTCTATTCCACCAACATACTTTACGCGTATGTATTTTGATGGTCATTTACATAGCAAGCCAGGTCAGCAAAAAGGGGTAAAGTGAAGCATTTTAGACAAGTACAGGGGGCTATCTGTCACATTTCAAAATTCAGGGGTGGCAACAACCCTTTTTGAACAAGTTCAAAGAGGTATAGATACATTAAGCCTTTCAACTATAAGCTCCGACTTCTTTTTTGTTCAAGGTTAATGCTTACAAATCTAGTGATTAATTCTCTTGTTATCTTATGAGCACGTTAATGAATGAGACAGTTGATTAAAAAATTTAAGACTATCTTATACTCGAAATCAAAGATCATCTCCAAAACCGTTAATTAAGCTCTAATTTGTAATATTAGAGATTAATTTCATATCAACTTTATTCGATTCTTACATTTAACAGACTTGGAATTTTAATACGGGAACTTACCCCTATCAACTTCTCTTTTTTATAATTTCTTTAATCACAGGAATTACTAACATGTTTTTGCAGGCTAATAAACAAACGTTCATATGACAAAGCATTTTATTAGTTGAATGAAAGCAAATTTCTAATAAAATTATTATATTTCGATAGTGAATATTCTGCGGTACTTAGAAATACAGTTTATGTTATATTATGCGCTATATATGTATTATATAATTAGGATTCATCTGAAGAATATTGATTGAACTAGCTAAGTAATATATATATATTAGCTTAGGAATGAAGAAGCTAAACTTAGTTTCTTAGGGAATTACTAAGAAATTTCTCATTCGAATTTCACGTGGCAATTCCAATTTTCATTAGTTTATCTTCAAATTCCACGAGCTTTTATAATAAGGGAGTATTTTTATTCCCTGGTTTTTAGTTGAAAGGATAAATAAATTCCAGTGCTTTCAGGAGAGGCGGCAAGGGAAGTTAGGTTTAGGTTTAGCACCCCTTCTAGCGGCCAATAATTGAAGAAACTCTGATTTTCTGTCATATACAGCAAAGAGGAGAATGAATGACACCAGTATTAGGGTACCGCAGAACGCCAAATATATGCTAATTCCTTGTTTGAATTTTTTTAAAACTATTTAAGGGCGATGAGTGCCAAAATAATTTAGCACCTATCACAGTCGTCATGGCTCTTGTTAATATGGTCAAACAAAAACTCTAAAATAATTTTAAATTTAAACCGAACGTGTAATTTTCTCAGTGGGAGGGGAAGTTGCCGGCGTCAATAACGGATGCGGTATGTGGTGGTCGGCAGGTTTAACAGGTGGCAGAATTAAGAGAGAATCAAGGAAGTTCCCCACCGCCCCACGTTCTAAGTCTTCATCTATTCATGCAAAGTGTCAATTTCCCATGCATTCCTCTGTTCTCTCTTTTTTTTTAAAAAAATAAATAAAAAAACTTCAATCCCAACCTTCCAAGTATTTCTCTACTTTCCACAAATTCTCGTCTTTTTTTAACATAAATTTTTGGAATCCACGTCGTTTGCCTATTTTATTGGTCCTTCCATTTCTAAATCATTAAAACTAATGAAATGTTTCTTATATCATCAAAATAATAATTTTATCATATTTATTTTATACAAAAAATATTTTTCTTGTTAAATACAACACATGATCAATTATTTCTCTCTTAATCAATACATGAGTAAAATTAAAAAAAAATATGATAAAAAAAGCATAGACAATTAAGTAATAAAATTTTCAAAAATCCATACAAGAGTTAAAATGACAAACTTTTGAAAATGGAGGGAATATTTTTATGATGAAATGGATTGTATTAAGATCGAAAGAGATTAACAACAGCACAGAAAGGTAGAACAATCATCCAAATCTCCTCATTCGTATATTATACAATTAGCCAGACTTGTTTGTAAAATATGATGGAACTTATCGGCCATTTCCAAATCATTCATTTTTTACATCAAATAAGAGCATCTTTAGTAGTTTGTCTATTCCATAAATTATCTTGAAACATGGATATGAATAGATAATCGTTTTGAAAATGCATCTTTAATAGTTTATCTAGCTCATATTCCCTACATGATGTGGCACTGTGTGTAATTTCAAATTGTAAAAAGTCTATTTGATTGTCTAGATGTATACAACCAAATAGACATTATCTAATAAATGTAATTTAAAATGGAAAAGACAATCCACTATTCCCACCATGTAAATAGACATTATTTATTTTAAGATTATTGACACATCATCAAAAAAAACTTTTATTCTACATGCCGCCTAAACTTGAAATCGACAAACTACTAAAAATGCTCTAACAATCTTGAACATTTTTTTTATGATTGTTATTAAATATTTTGAAAATAAAAAAGTTATTAACAATAAAAAAGCAGTTAGTATCAATAGTTTACAAAACGAAACAACTAAACCTAGAGAAAGAGAGAGAAAAGTCCAAAATGTATGGTATGGGCATAAATATAAATCGAGTCAAACTTCACAGTAAGCTAGACTGTACTGCAGCATTTAATCTCAAAAGCACATTATAAATGTTTATACTGTGACTTTTTTTAACATACTTATGCTTTCGTGTAGTTTATCTCCATCTAACCGTTACCTGTTAATTTTTATAATTTTTCTATGCAAATAATTTTTTTTACAAAATTATCTTTTTCTTTATGAATTATATTTTTTCTTTATCTTTCACCTTTCCTTCCTAAACTTTTATGTATAATTTCATTAATTCAAATAATAAAATAATAATAATAATTGAAACATCATTTTTTTTAATTTCTTATAAACTTTCGCATAAGGGTTAAACATTACTGAACAATAAAATTTAATCTTTTTTATTAAAAAAAGGATTGTATGTTAAGTATATATTTTTATTTTATTGTATGTTAATAATATATTTTTATTTTCATATTAACCAAATCAAATCAATTACTTTAAGTCTAAAATCAACGAGATTTTGTGAAAATTAATTAAATAGTTTTGAAAATTATTTACTAGTAAAGGATTATTATTACCATATTATCATCATTTCTTGTTACAATTATCTTTCAATTGTCTGATAAAAAAATTATAAAAGCTTTGATTATATATTATCTAACTAGTTATATATTATCTAACTAGTTATATAAACTAACAATTTAATGTTAACTTTTTTAACTTAGTTTTGCTTGTAATTGAATATTAGTTTAAGCTTGTATAAGCTTTAACCAAATCGTTAGTCGTTGATTTATCAACTATTAGAGAAACAATCTAAGTTATAGCTCGTTACTTCGAATATTTAGAAATCTCAAAATATAAGTAAGAAAACTTTATTTTATCATTGGAATATTATGGTGGCATTCCATGCATCATAGTCATTTTTAATTGTCACATAATACATGTATAGTTATTATATTAAGCACAAAAGCAAAAAGCTTGTTGAAATTATATGAAAATATTTTGTGAATAGAAAAAATGAGTAAACAAAAAAATAAGGGTAATTTGGTCAAATAAAAAGTTATTTAGATGGAAAAGTTATAAAAATTAACATAAGTAGATCATAGTTGGATGGAAATAAAACATAAAAAGGAATGAGTTATATTAAAATACTTATAGAGGTAGTAGTGTCAAAGTACCCGTAAACCTAATTAAAATCAAACAAGTCACTTGTTTAATTTAAATTAAATTATATATGAATCCGATTCCAATCTTCAAATACCATCTAACTAAAAGGTCATAAATTTGCATATTGATCGACCATGATTACCACAATGTTGATTAACGATGATTAGACCTAGATTCTTAATTTGAATGTATTTTCAAACACGTAAGGTAGGTGGAATAAGTTTATGAAAAAGATTAAATAGTTAATACTTACTTATATACAGTGGAGAATTTAATTTTTTTTATTATGGTATTCAAATATATATTTCAAAAGTAAAAGAAAATCTACAAAACTTTATAAATTCATAAAAAAAACTTATAAATAACAATAATGATATTTTTTATTTCTCAATAAAACTGTAAAGAAAATAGTAGAGATGTAATTTATAAAAGTATATTGACATTTATTAAAAAATGTATATTTTAAGATAAATATTAATATGAGATTCAATGATAATTTTTAATTGGATTCAAATATAAATAACTAATAAATCTATACCATTTTTTAAAAAAATATTGGGATCCAAGGACCCCACGTTAATGGATGCTCATAAATAGTTGAAAGAAATTAAATATAAATCCTAATGGTCATATTTTCCATATAAATTTATATAAGTTTCAGTCGAATCCACGTTGCTAAAAAGTTGTAGAGAAAAACTATATTGTTATAGTTACATGCATTTTGATGTAAACTCTAAAACTTATCTATTGACAAGCTGGATATGTGATAGATAATTGAAAATCACTTAATGTGTTATTACGTGGGCAGAGGCTATAAAATAATATAAAAGGATGAAAGGTTAGGAAAAAAACTTGATATGGATGTAGCCCATAAAACTTTCAGGCATGTTTTCAGAGATCGTAAAAAGCACCAAAAGAAAAGGATTAATATAAATTTTTTCTGAATGACATAGGTGAAAAGGGATACAAGATAAGACCGTGTCTATAATAACTTTAGACATAAATTAATTGAAAGAGCTTGTTCAACTTAAATAATTATTTTGTTGTGTTTTTCAATTGTATGTGGTCGTAGTGGACTAAATGGTGAGATTAATTTATGGGTTAAGCTCTTAAACATATTTCTGTAAATGACTAATTAATTGTAAACAATTATAGAGTTTGTTGGAGGTAACTTAAGTTTAGTTTTGGTCAAATATATCTTAAGGGCTTTGATTATAACTAAGCTATAAGAAATATTTTATTTAGTTTTGTTAGCTGAATTGATAGAATCAACATAAATTTATAACTATTTGGCCAAAATAAACATGCCCTATCTCAGTAAATTATTACAGAGGAAGTGGTGTCTTTCAAACGAAAACAACTCTATACTTTGTCTCATTTATATTTGAGTCGATTAAATATATATGATAATATGTATACTGGACACTTTGTCATCCTTCGTGTAAATTCATAATTATTGTTATAATATGTGTGTTTCTGTAGTTTTTTAAATTTTTTAAAAAATAATATTGTTTTATCCATTAAGTAGCATATCATACGATTCATACCATTAATTTAACAACAAACGAGAAAAATAATCATTGGTTTGAAAGGAATGAACAATACATAGAATCGCTTGTTGTAAGATTCATTTTGAGTGTCGTTTACAATTTAATAATGTAAAGAACCTTGCCAACCATAATTTGACTGCCAAGAGAAATTGGTGACGTGGCATCATGACTTTTGTGTTTTTTTAATACGGAAATAAAGCTATATATATATATCCAGCCAATATGACATAAGTCAGTTCCACATCAAAACCCACCATTTTCATTTCCCATCCTTCTTCCTATCTTTAATCACCAAATGCGCGTTTTCTCTTTTTAATTATCATTTTCAAAATCCACTGAAATGAGTTCCATCTTCTTCACTTATACTATCCTATATCTCACCCTTATTTTGCTTATATCCGGTAACTAGTTTCCCAAATTTGTCTTTGCTCATTGCTATAATTATATGCTAATCAGTTTGTTTAATTCGGATTTTTAAATGCTAATTAATTGCAGGAGTTTCAGGGGCTACATTCACAATTATAAACAGATGTAGCTACACAGTTTGGCCGGGAATTCTCTCCAATGCCGGCAGCACTCCGTTAGATAGCACAGGGTTTGAGCTTCCCGCCGGCGGGTCTCGTTCTTTTCAGTCCCCACCCAATTGGTCGGGTCGATTCTGGGGCAGAACCGGCTGCACATTCGACCCGGTAACCGGTCAGGGTAGCTGCCAAACAGCTGATTGCGAGTCGAATCTACTTGAATGCAATGGCCAGAATGCAAAACCACCCGCGACTCTAGCCGAATTCACGATCGGGTCGGGCACCCAAGATTTCTACGATGTTAGCTTAGTGGATGGCTACAATTTGCCCATGATCGTAGAACCAAGTGGCGGGTCGGGTGCTTGTATGTCAACCGGGTGTGTGACTGATTTGAACCAGCAGTGTCCGTCGGAGCTCAGGGTCGGGTCGGGCGAGGCGTGTAAGAGTGCATGTGAAGCATTTGGTACACCGGAGTACTGTTGCAATGGGGCGCATGGGACGCCGGACACGTGTAAGCCATCGGTGTATTCAGAGATGTTTAAAGCTGCGTGTCCGAAATCATATAGCTATGCATACGATGATGCAACAAGCACATTTACTTGTAGCGGAGCTGATTATTTTATTACATTTTGCCCCTCTTCACCAAGGTAAGAATTGATTCTTGTCTCCATTTTTATTTTTGGCATTTCAAATAATGCATTTCACTCTCCTTTTTTGTCATTCCCAACCCATGATTTGCCTTTTGTGCTTCTAGCAAAAAGTTTTATTTTTAACAAAATAAATTTGTTGGTTGCATTTGTTATATTGATACTGGGATGCGGTTAACAAATGAATAATTTATCGTTATCAAAATGCTTTATAACTAAAATGTTTTTTTGAAGTATTTGATCCTCAGAAATTGTTTCTCAACTATTCGATTTTTTTTTTTTGTTATTTGATGTATATAATTTTATTATATTAATGAAATACTGTTTTCACGAAATAAGTTTTGTTTTTTTTATAAGTACATAAAAAAATTCTGAGAGTATTCCGATTAAAATTTATCAATATCTAATACATGCAGCAAAAAATCAGCAACGGCAAACCCATCTCAAATTATAGCAGCAACAAATGGGTCGGAAAGCGGGTCAGGAGCAGAGCCAACAAGTGGAATAGACAATTCATGGCTGCCAAATTTATTCAAAGGAGATTCTTCTAGAAATTGTTTTTATGGTTCTACTTGGAAATTAACATTAATTTCTTCTGCTATTTCCTTTTTAGTCATTTTTTCCCAGTATTCTTAGGCAGGCAAAACATCCTGCCTTTTAATTTAAATGTATAAGCAAAATGAGAGGTGAATTTTTTAGTTGTTTTCCACTGAGAAGGAAGGCTGATTAAAATCCAGATTGTAAAGCCAATTTTCCTGTCTACATTTGTATAGATGAAATTCAAAAGCTAATTTTACTTTTAGGACAGATAATGTGGCAATTTGATTTTTTTTTTTTTTTTTGGCATCAATTAACAATTTTTAATATTTTGTTACTATTAAATGATTATTTTTAACTGTTTAGAACACAAAAATTATCAATATCACCACCACAACAATAAACTGAGTGATCCCTTATAAACTTTTTTATTGGATTTATTTAAAGTAGTTGATTTGTTGAGTGAATACTGAGTAATGTAGTAGGTGTGCTTTGCTGGAATTACAAGCATCTAAAATTAGATTTATGATGTTGGCTGTAAAGAGAAGGAAACATTGTTCCTTATGATGGTTTA
This sequence comes from Euphorbia schlechtendalii, assembly GCA_949673415.1. NCBI lineage: Eukaryota > Viridiplantae > Streptophyta > Magnoliopsida > Malpighiales > Euphorbiaceae > Euphorbia > Euphorbia schlechtendalii. The sequence goes on from CATIWQ010040081.1 coordinate 10,374, forward strand.
ATATAAGCCTTGCAGCCATTATTTATTATCATTTTTTTGTAAGTATTATTTATTATCATTTAAGTTTTGTTGCGTGTATATTTATATTAGGCGAATGAAAGAAACTGAGATATAGTAATGTTAAAAACGTGATATTTTATTTGGTTTTTTTTGCTTGAATTAATTACAAACTCTCAGCTAATCTAGTGACCATGAACGAAAAAGGTGGATAAATCTCAATTGCTGAAAATTAAAATTTGCTAATTTCCCAAATCTAACTGTTAAAATTAATTAAATAAATAAAAGACATCCTTATTTTCTAGTGGACTGCACATTTCACACCCAAATATAATGGTCCCAAAACCCAATTGTTTGAAAGGCAGGAAGAATAAGAATTTGGTCCCTTCATGACTTGAAATTTGACATAAAGATAGTTGGTGGCTCTTTCTTATTTAGAATCCAACTAGCCCAAAAACAAATACAGAGCTGTATTACTTAGCTTTAAGCAAATTACACATCCATCTGCTTGATTGCAGGTAAATATTGCTATTTAATTGAAGCGAAAACTAATATTATTATGTAATTAGCATTATACTCAAAAAGTGTTGGGAAATCAATTAATGCAAATGCAGAGAATCAAATATGCTTATTTTGTCATCTCCTTGCCTTGCCCTTTCTGAAGTGGGTTCTTTAGTTTATTCTTGGACGGTTACAAATTATTATCAAAAGAGCAAGCAAAGATACTCAATGATGTCTTTGAAAATCATTTTTTACTAAAGCATACTCGAAAAAATAAAGATTATGATTATGCCTTCCTCAAAAGTTCATGCATCTCATATGCGATACAATTTACCATCAAGTTGGTGAGTCAAAACCATCAAAGCTCAGATCAAATTCAATGTTAATTTTTATTCTAAAATAAATCATCGAACTTTAAATTTTGGGTCACATATAACTAGCTATAAAGTGATACAAAATAAATGAAACACTATTTCCTTGCAATTCATGGAATGAAATATAGCAGAATACATCTATTGTTAATACTTTGAAATTATTTAGATGAGAGAGATTATCAAAGGCTATGGACTCGAGCTTTGCCTATTCTTCTATCAACTGAGAAGAATTGACTTATGGAAAAGGAGATGCACTCTTATCATTAATTATAAGCTAAAAACTAAAATTCCTGACTATTACATAAGTGCTACGAGCTAGTATTGTCCGAATCTGAAAAATCCAACAACGAAGAATAAAAGCAGAGAAAAAACCGGATAGACGGGAGGCGAAAAAGTTCGGTTTCAAAGGCATGAAATGTGCTTACAACTCATCCTTGACCCCTGTATCATCATTGGACGATGCTTCCGCATCCCCCTTTGATTCAGCCTCGGTTTCGGTTTCTTCAACCTCATCTTCCTCTTCAACAGATGCTTCTGGACTTATATTTAGGCTAGATTTCACTGAGCTGTAGATTCGGGAGGCGAAGTCCTTGGGATCATTCATGAGAAACCCACTTTCCATTAGCGCCGTTTGGTAAATGAGATGTGCTGTTTGTTTCACACTCTCATCCTGAGAAATATATGGTTTCAATGAATAACCGTAAATGCAGTTCAAGCCACTTTCCATACTTATTTGTTAACAGATAGACAAAACCACTTGTTATTGAACCATTAAACCGACAGAAGACAATAAATCAAATAAAATTACAGAAAAATGTACCTCGGGGTTTTTCACTACTCTCTCGCGGAGCTCCTTAATGATGGGGTGTCTTGGGTTAATCTCAAGAACCCTTTTGCCTCGCATGTATGCTTGTTTCTTGGCATCTGACAGTGTCTGAGACTGCATTATGCGCTCCATATTTGCACTCCATCCGTATTTTGATGTAACAACAACACATGGTGTGTTGTCCAAACGGTTGCTGATCTTCACATCGTCCACATTCTCGGTGGCAAGTGAGGTCTTCCACCACTTGGTCAGCTCTTTGAATGACTCTTTCAATTCCTTGTCTTTTGAATCCTTGCCGAGTTTTAAGCCCTCTTTGGATACATTCTGGAACTTTTTGTCTTCATAGTCCATCAGGTATTGCATCAGGTATTCATCAACTGGATCAGTGAAGAAAATGACCTGGTGAAACAAGTTAACCGAAGAAGAAACTAAAAGATTAGCAAAGGGAAATAAAGAAATTTCAGTTGTAACACGGAACATGAAAATGAACTTTTAAATGAAATTTCTTTAAAACTTGTATTTTTGACCCAAAACATACCTCGTAGCCTTTCTTCTTGAGTCTCTCCAAGAATGGTGATCTTTCCAATTGTTCCTTGTTTGTTCCAGTAATGTAAAAGACATCCTTTTGCCCAGACTTCATTCTTGCGATGTACTGATCGAGAGAAGTCAATTTACCATCGGATTTGGTACTGCACAAGGTGATAGCATAATTAATTATTATTACCATGGTCCACAAGACTGAAACTACCTAGAAGATACATGATAAAAGAGCTGAAGAGAGAAACTACCTCTCAAATCTAAGAAGCTTTGCTAAACGGTTTCTGTTAGTTGCATCTTCAATGATACCAAGTTTGATAGACTTTCCAAATTCATTCCAGAACTTTGCATATTGTCCTTTCTTCTCATTGTCGCCAGATTCCTCAACATCTACACAAGTCAAGATATTGTCATAAGTCATTTGAAACATATACCACACAGAGTTGGTTTTCTGTGGCTTCACAAGTAACATTCATGAACAGGTAGATGATCCGATCAATCGGGCTGATAAGTGATATGTTTTTCCAAGTGAAAATGTATAGCAATACAATTATTATCGAATAGGTACCTTTCTGGTCTTTATCCTTTGCCTCATCAGGATCCTCTTCGGCAATTTTACGTATCATATCAAGAGCTTTGCGGATGAGTTTTTTCTTGATTGTTTTCAAGCTGCTGTGCTGTTGTAGCATTTCTCGAGAAACATTGAGAGGTAGAGTGTCGGAATCAACAAGGCCCTGCTCAAAATTACATGAATTAGCAAATTTATATGTCCAGTAAACTTTTCTTGCCTGATTAAAAAAGTTCTGTTTTTCAGCATCTGGAGCGTACCATCAAAAAGCTCAAATATTTTGGCAAAAGCTCATCAAATTCATCTGAGATGAATACACGCCTCACATATAGCTTCAGATTGGATTTGTTAGCATTGTAATAACTTTCATAGAGGTCCTGTGGAGCCTTAGGAGGCACAAATAAAACAGCCTTGAATTCAACATCGCCTTCTGCAGTGAAGTGGCTCCAAGACATAGGCTTCTCATCACTAAAATCCTATTAAAAACAACAAGACACAATGCATAATAATGTATATACATATTAATTTTTAAAAAGCAATCACATTGTGAAATACCTTTGCTAATGAGTGATAGAATTTTGTGTACTCTTCATCTGTCACATCTTTAGGATTGCGCAACCATATGGCCTTCACATCATTCAAAAGCTCCCATTCGTACGTAGTTTCCTTTACCGTTTTGGATTTTGGTTTTTCCTCTTCATCTTCACCTTTCTCAGAATCCTCTTCTTCCTCATTACTGCTTTCAGCTGTAAATGACAATAAAATGAACAGAAGGAAATCAAACGAGATTGCAACCTAAGCAACTTTGAAAGTAAAATAGAATAAAACGTAATCAGAGGATGCAATTGAATTGTACATTAAACAATTAAAAACATCGCATCGACAATAAAGCTTACGTTTATTCTCTTCATCACTTGAATCTTCTTCATCTGCGGGAATTTCCACATCTATTTCTTTACTTGCCCACAAATAAATTGGGAAGTTGATGAATTCAGAGTATTTCTTCACCAGATCCTGGGAAGAAAATTGATAAATAAATTAATATATGCAGTCCGCCAAGGACAAAAAGAGGTGAATAAGAAAACAACTAATAATATCCTAAAAATATAACATCAAACCCGATGGATGAATATATCAATACAAAACTTTTCTAAAAAAATATATAAATCACTAAATTAGAAGTTGAACTTTAGCCCTAAATTGTGATAAGCAAATGCAAACCATGAAAATTTTCCTGCAACAGCCAACCAGTAATTCTTTGATCCAAATCACAATAATTCACCAAAAAACTGCAACTGCTTTTATCGTTCTTCAACTTAAACTAGCATCCGCACTAGTAAAAACTTAATAATAAATGAAACATTGAAGGTATATATCTCCTATATATATTAGTAGTAAGAAAACAGAGCCTAATTAAAAGCATGTTATATTGACATAAAAAATAGCAAGACAATTTCAAGAATATTACTTTCAATTTGCTCTCCTCCAAGTATTCCCCAGCTTCATCTCTAAGATGCAGTCTAATCTCAGTTCCGCGTCCCAATGGTTCATTCCATGTGTCCTCGGAGATAGCAAATGCACCATCAGCCTTTGACTCCCATACATACCTTGAAGAACATGCAACATTTTACGGCACAAGTTATCCAAATGAAGTACTTGTTCTACACTATTCACAGTAAAAGCTTCCAATACGACTGACTAATTTATGATGAAAATGCATAGTTTTAAAACTCACTGTTTGTCTTCATTATGCTTGCTGATGACTTCGACATAGTCGGCCACCAGATACACAGAGTAGAATCCAACACCAAACTGCCCAATCAGATTGAGGTCTCCACTGGTCTGCATCTTCTCCACAAATGCTGGAACAAGAAATGAGATATTTTTATCAGAATCATTCACTCTTATGAGCGGATTATTTATTTGAAATAATTTATATTTCATGTACCTGAAGTTCCAGACTTTGCTATGGTTCCCAAGTTCTTGATCAAATCTTCCTTTGTCATACCTATACCTCTGTCACGAATTGAAAGAATTTTCTTTTCTTTATCCAACTTAATCTGCAATGCACATGAGATAATACTCGTCACAAATTATCCTAACATGCCAAACTAAAAGTAATGTTAATGAGATCGAAGTGTCTCCCCAATTCCAATATTAGAATTTTCCATTTAGCTTACCTGAATGTCAAGCTTGGAGTTGTCTCCTTCGCCCAAAACCTCTTTATCAGTGAGAGCAAGGAATCTAATCTTGTCTAAAGCCTGAAAGTCAACATTTAATTAATTAATTAATGGTATAATCAATAAAGCACAATCAAAATTGGCAGGGCATATAATGGTCACTTACATCAGATGCATTGGAGATCAACTCCCTAAGGAAAATATCCTTGTTGCTGTAAAGAGAGTTGATGATGATGTCCATGAGCCGAGACACCTCAGCCTGGAACTGGAACTTCTCCGCATCATTACGCAGAGACCTCTTTGAAATAGACTCAGACTCCCTAAATCAACATCAGGACCAACATTTCCAAATTCAAACCTTCAATACTTACAAGTACCAAAAATCATTGCATGAACAGAGAAAGGCATACCTCTTGACCACATCAGAATCAGTCGCTGAACCGCCAGGAACAGCACCAAGTCTCTCCTCAACTTTTGGTGGATCTACAGGATTTTGTGAATCACCTTCTGCATTTGCGTGTAAGTTCCGGCCTAAAAAAACGACAGATCCAACATAGTCTCAGTTTCGACATCAAGAAATAAACTAACTATAATGCAAGTACCGGTTAGACACCACAATAGACTAATATAAATAAAATTCCACACAAAATGGAATATTTACAGTAATAAAAAATGATAGAGCGTATGTAACGATATTGAAAACACAAAGTAGATTAGAGAAATTGAATAGTAGATACAAATCCACTCACAGATGACACATTTAAGTAATCAACTAATAGATACAGCGTATGCATATGAAGAGTACCTTGATCTGAAATGATAGACAAAAGGCATAACAAAAGCAAGGCCGAAGGGATCGTCCACTTCCCCATCGTAATATCAGTAGGTCGCAGCTTTAGCTCGATGAAGACTGCCCAAGTTCGCCTTCCCAATTTGGCACCTGCCTGCCGAGATTTATGTGATGTTAAATAAGGTGAATTTGAAGTGCAGAAGGGGTTTTAGACTTTTAGTTTTAGATCTCCAGTGACTTTACCTCAGTGAGCTAAAAGTGTTTGGATTGGATTGATTATGCCAGCGTGTACAATCCAACGGCTAATGATTCTCAAATGGAAACGTGGCTCGGTTTTATTGGTGGTCGCATCTGTATTTGACGTGGAGAATTTAAGCGATACTGACGGCTCCACCGAAAGACTTCAGAACCGAGTTCGGTTGACCTCTCTCATTGGTTTAATGTTCCAGTGTGGATGCCATTAATGGTGTTCATTACACGTGGTGAAACCCTATTGGCTAAATGTTTTCTACTAATATAGAGAAACCAGATTTCATGGATTGGTGTGGGTTATGGTGACACAGGTTATAGACTTATAGACTCGTTGGAAAATGGTATTTTTCCCCGATTAAAAGTTATTTTACTTTATTTCATTATTGAATTAGTGGTGTAAATATCAATCTGATAATCAGTGTTATTGAAACCGTACCATACCGGTTGGTTTAACTGGTAAAATCGGGTATCGGTCAGGTATATGATCGGTTTGAAGTACTTTACCGGTTTTGAAGAAAATCGCATCCTACCGGTAAAATACCGGTTAAACCACTAAATCGGTTAAACTGGTATTTAAAAAAAAATTTCAAACTTTAATTTAAAAGCTTCCCGTTTAAGTTCTTTGCTTTTATCGCTACGTTTCCTTTTAAAATCAAAATAAAAAAAGTAAAATCCTAGAATTGATAAAGATTTATTAGAATTAAAATTTGAAAATTTGTTAAGGATATTTATTATTTAAATACTACATTATTTTAAAAAAAATTCATTAATCCGGTATTACCACCAGTAATACCGGTCATACCACGTACAATTAGCTTCACCGATATCGTATCCGGTATGGTATTAATAACATTGCTGATAATGATAGTGGGAAATTACAAAAAAAAAAAAAAAATTTTCAAGTTCGTGTATGTTTTTTTTATGACTCCCAAAGAAAAATCTTCTTTGGAGTACACCATATTAATCATGATTTTGAAAACCGGACCGGACCGGCTGGTCAGACCAGGTCTGACCGGAACCGGCCACTGGTCCGGTCGGTTTTCACCCGGTTCAAAGTCTGGTCAAAGATCGGACGTTGATCAGTTGAACCGGTCGGTCAGACCCGGTTGAACCGGAAACCGGTTGCTCCAATCGGCCAGTTCATTTATACTTGTTAAAAATGATTTTTTTAAATTTTTTGCAATAGGCAGGAATCGAACTCAGGACCTTCAGTTTGTTATCTATTATGTCTACCACTCAACTACAACACTTATTTGATACACATTTGTATTATATTTCTTTTATAATATCTATATAAAACTTTTACTTAGTTTTAAATTA
>CATIWQ010040094.1:0-22967 GCA_949673415.1 Euphorbia schlechtendalii
TCTACTTATACTTTCTATTTCGAAGTTTATGATATGTCTATGTGTCATAATGAGTATTTCATGTTAAGTCTTTTATGTTAATCAAGTTATATGCGTTGGAGTTAATTTTAAGAGTAGTTTCGGGGTTAACAATATCGTGTATAATCATTGGATCTATAATATAACGTTGTTTAGTGAGCCAACATTTTTGGAATGGTAACTTGCTAAATGTGGTTATGTGAGAGCCACCCGTACTAAGCATAGTATTGACGTTGTCCAGGTTTATATAATCGTCTTAATTCGTTTGCTCTAGGTTTAGAAAAGTCATTTCATGTGTTACTCTGAGGTGAATAATTGAACATCTGAGTATTTAGAATTGAGTTTGTTAAATTAGTTTAGTGAATCGTAACATATTTGTTGAACTTGCATGCTTTCTCTGCTATCCTTATTTCGTAGGGAAAATCTATATATATTTAGATTCTCTAATCTTTCATACCTATATTTACTCAATATCAAATTTATTTTATTTTCTTTATTTTATCTTCCTTGTTGATCTTTAAAACTAGTCCTTCCTTGTGGGATCGATATCTTTTAAAACTACATCGATTGTATACTTGCAGTTATCATCATTTTTCTATTTTGATAAGGGATATTGACAACACCTATATTTTACGTGAACAATTTTTTGGCATCGTTGATATATAGCCAAATCTTGCAAACAAACTATTAAACTTATCTATAGAAAAGTGGTGAACAAGTTTTTGTCACCATTGCCGGGGAAGGCAATAGCGTTCTAAAGATCAAATTGTCCGGGGAAGGTAAGTGTGTTCTAGAGATCACATTTCTGGAGAACGGGCAATTATATTTAATACATTTATTTTTCTAAGTTTTTCTAGGTACAAAGTCTAAAATTTGAAGAATTTAAAGAATTAAAGAAGATCGCAACCGTGACATACATCTCGGGCTCGTGAATATCGGGTTTCAAAACCTACTATTTCTATGATTAAGGAAGTCATGATCACGACAGGCCTTCGCAATCGCAACATGGGCCCTGGATTCTCCTTCTCAACAAAAACGGTTTATTCTTTTCTTAAGTTCTTTTTCAATTTTTGAGACTATTTAGTTGTTTGTTTTTTTTTCATTTTTGATAAAATCTCTTACAATGATGACATTGTGTTCTTTAGTGTGGGGGGACATTTGTAAAAATCCCGTAAAATCTAAAAAAAATTGAATAAAATGAAAATTCGAAGAATTTGAAAATTTTTCTTGATATATTTTTTAATTATACATTATCATTTCTTATACTTTACTAACATTTGTCCAAGGTTATTGTGAGTGTTAGGTATTTATAAGTTTAATGTTAGTGCACAACATTTATCAATTTGGCAAGAATGAGTGGTGAGTAACATTCGAAAGCAACATTCCAAGTAAGTTTTAATATATATTTCAATGTAACATGAATTAGTATAAGTTATATAGTTTTAGTTTAATACTTCCGATAAGTTTAAGTGGAGTAATATCTAATGGTATTCTTACTATGAGTTTTATATGCAAATCTCGAATAAGTCCTATAAGTGTATCAATTGTGTTTAAAGTGTTAGGAAACTATAGCCATAATACTTTGAAATTGATCAATAAAGGATGAGGGTATTAAAGAGTGAAAAATCAAAAGAAATAAAGGATAACCAATGAGTTATGCAAAAGGTGAGGAATGGCACAGAGCAGAAACTTCAACCATTAATTGAGTGAAAAAAAAAGAAAGCATATCATGAAAAACGGGTGCAAAGTACAAAGTACTTCAAAAACATATGCTTAAAAGAAAAAAATGAGAGAGTGGTATGGAGCATAAAATGCAACCACTGAGAGTGTTTTAGAATCCTAGGTTACCTAAAAATGCCTTGAGAGAAATTAATAAAAGTGTGTTTTCTATGTCCTTTATACTTTATACTATGCTTAAGAGAAGGTAATATTTGAGTATGCATATAACACTTATATGAAGATGCAATTCGGTTAACTCTCCATTAAGAGCAAAGGTATGCAACTAAACTATATAAATTGCACATTACTAATTTGTGGGAAATTTCGAACTTCTACTTGAAATCTTTTGCAACATAAAATGTGGTACTCACTGCAATAGTCTTTCACAAATTACGTACGAACTTGTTTACCAATTTATACACTTCTGTTGAATTTACCTTGAGGACAAGGCAAAAGTTAAGTGTGGGGGTATGATAAGTGTATGACTACACTTAATATCATATTAATTTTACAAACTAAACACTATAGTTTAAGTCATTTTTATACTTCATATAAAAGATTTCACGTGGTATGTAGTTGTTTTTTATGCAAATGCATATACTAGGTAAATCTTGGGAGTAAAATGATCAAAAGTGGAATCCTATGAAAAAAGAGTGAAAAAGGTGCAAAAAGATGTGTGGAACTTAAAGATTTGGCTTAGGATCGAAGCTGTCAAAGATCGGTGAAGTTGCAAGGAGAATTCTAAAGAAAAATGCAATTCACGGTCGTGACTTATTCTTCTTCAGAACAGAAGTCTGCCAATCAAAGATTCATGGTCACGACATGTACATCGCGGTCGTGACTTGGATGGTTTTCTGGTTTTATCTTCTTAATTACCAATCGCCAGATAAGCATGATCAACCGACATCAACTACCAACGAAAAGACACTTATTAGAAGTCAACCAATCATGAAAAGGTGCTTATTCATTGTGGATTAGATTGAAGCTTCTCAACCAATCACAATGAAGTGATGCAATCATTCACCAATGGACATGACTCTTTGTATGGATAGACGTAACCCTTCGAACTCTATATATAGGGTTCCAAACCTTACAATTTCGTACATCATAGTGCAGTGATACAGAGGGAAAACATTAGAGTGTATGAGAGAGATATAGTGTGTGTACAGAGAGAGAATTTGCTACATTCATAAGTGTTAGCAAGAAAATGTTTAAGTGATTCGAATTCTTGTTTCGATCACTAGATTTCTCTATATTCTAGAGCGATTGTTGTATAAGTGTACTTGCAAATCACTTATCAATAAAAGTTTTCGTTCTTCAATATTCATTTATTTGATATTCACAAAGAATGTCATCCTAGCGGAGGTTCTGTACGGGCTGAGACCGAATTCAAAGTGGACGTAGGAATTGAAGACTCCCATTAAAGAGTGGATACGGTTTGATCAACTTTAACTTTCACTTGCATACCTTACAACTTTGCTTTGCTTTCTGCTTATACTTTCTATTTCGAAGTTTTTGATATATCTATGTGTCATAATGTGTATTTCGTGTTAAGTCTTTTATGTTAATCAAGTTATATGCGTTGGAGTTAATTTTAAGAGTAGTTTCGGGGTTAACAATATCGTGTATAATCATTGGATCTGTGATATAATGTTGTTTAGTGAGCCAACATTTTTGGAATGGTAACTTGCTAAATGTGGCTACGTGAGAGCGACCCGTACTAAGCATTGTATTGACGTTGTCCAGGTTTATATAATCATCTTAATTTGTTTGCGCTAGGTTTAGAAAAGTTATTTCATGTGTTGCTGTGAGGCGAATAATTGAACATCTGAGTATTTAGAACCGAGTCTGTTAGATTAGTTTAGTGAATCGTAACATATTTGTTGAACTTGCATGCTTTCTCTTCTATCCTTATTTCGTAGGGAAAATCTATATATTTTGATTCTCTAATCTTTCATACCTATATTTACTCATTCTTCCTTCTAACCCTCCTAACCAAAATATCAAATTTATTTTATTTTCTTTATTTTGTCTTCCTTGTTGATCTTTAGAACTAGTCCTTCCCTGTGGGATCGATATCTTTTAAAACTACATCGCAACTGTATACTTGCAGTTATCATCATTTTTCTCTTTTGATAAGGGCTTTTGACAACACCTATATTTTACATGAACAAGTTTTTGGCACCGTTGATATATAGCCGAATCTTGCAAACAAACTATTAAAATTATCAGTAGAAAAGTGGTGAATAGTTGCCGCCATCACTGATTCCTCATCTGCTTCGATCATTGTCGGCCTCCCCTTATGGATAAGCTTTATTTTCTGATGCAGAGTGGAGGGGACCGCCCCTATCGCATGGATCCATGGCCTGCCCAGGAGCAATGAGTAAGTTACTGGGATGTCCAGCATGTTGAATTTCACATTGGAGGCCACCCATCCTGTAGTGACCTCTACTTCAAAACTGACTACTACCCCTCTCTTTGAATCATCATAGGCTCAAATCACCCTGTTTGATTTGGCCAGCATATCCTCCGTTAGCCTTAGGTGAGGTAGGACTTTGAGCGGGCATAGATTAAGGGCCAACCCATCATAAACCATCACGCATGGTATTGCCCGATCGAAGATTTGAACCCTGATAAATAGGGCTTAATTGTGCAACCCTGGCTCCTATGGTAGCTTTAAATGATCAAAATTTATAGATGGCATTTGATGGGGAGCAATTCCTTCCCCAATGGTAGCGTACATTTCAATTACCGAGGTTGTTGGCCGTAGTAGGCATTTCCATCAACCTCTTGACCGGGCCCATCCTGTGCTTCTAGGATGTCTCAAGAAGCCTCAATTTAATATATTTCACTTGAGTCCCTTTCAACTGATTCACCAAAGGGTCTATATCCAGCATGTCTTCATCTACCTTAGGGGGTAGAGGTGGCTCAGGTTGTTCCCTCGCAATTTCTTTAGGCCTAGAGTCGTTAAGTTATACCGCCTCTTCCCTTCGGAAAACTTGACCACTCGGGGTCACTCTAAGCACTCCATCCTCCATCACCCTCATTTTGCAGAATTTACCCAAGGGTATTGGTCATATCCATCCACAGTTTGGCCATGTCACCCCTTCAGTTTGTAGGAATCCAAATTTATAGGTTTCCTCCCACTATGATGGTCTCTGCCTCAATAAACTTCCCTTCTTCTATCTTCGTTTTCCTTCTTAACTTAGGAACATACGTATTGAGGTCAATGGGCACCCTTACTTGTGTTATCCCATATTCTACTTCCAAAGTGTCTCGTCATGGTTTATTCCCCTTTGCGGAGAATACTTCTGCCAACGGATTTTCTTCTATCCCTTCTCCTTCACCCACTATCGTATTTACCCTCATGTTGGATCTAGATAGCATCGCCAGTACAGAATTAGTGGGTATCCCCGACCCTACCGTGAGGACATTGCAGTGTCTGACAGTTATCTCTCTATTGAGGTGATGAGCATGGTATGATAGCTCATCAAAATCTGGTATAGACAACCTTGACAGATGGTAGTGGTACTAGCCTCGGGATCCCCCTTTTATAAACTGTACCCCTGAAGGTTCCGATGGTCTGGCCGATAGCACCACATAAATAAACATCCACTGCTTTATGTAACCGATGAGGGATTCCCCCTCCCTTTGTTTACAAGCGAGCGAATATCACATGCTTAGCTTTGGGGACTCTAGAAATGCAAACTCTGTTTGGAACTCCACCGCAATATAGTTCCAATTGCTCTTGTTCTATTCTGATTGCATGTCATACCATTGACTTGCTACCCCTGCTAGCGAGCACGAAAATAATGTTGCTATCATGTTACGAGAAGGACCCTATTCTCAACACAGGGTATAAAATTTGGATAGATGGGATGACGGCACATCATTCCCATTAAAAACTGACATTCAGGCCAAACTAAAAATGGTCCTCAGGACTTCCTCCCTTTCTCCAATCACCCAATTACTTGATTGAGACTCAAGGATTTCCATCACATCATCTGAGTTTATTCCCAACACAATTACCATAACATATTGTTCTCCCTTGCTGATCAGTGCTTCTCCTGACAGATCCCTCCCTACACGAAGCGATGTAGGTTTCTGGCTGGTAAATACCAACATTCTAGCAAGGTTGATCCTAGAAGTCTTGATCTCGCCTCCAAACCCGTGACGACTCGACTCCTCCTCTAGCATCTTCAAAACATGATTAGTATCCCTTCCTGATCCAATCATCATTACAAATACTCCAAGCCCTTCACATACACACCTCAAGACCTTCCCCTCCTCTAGCCTGGAGTTAATCATTCCTACCCTTGCCTCAAAGTTTGGCAAAGGGTTGTTCTTCGTGCTAGTCTTAAGTGCAAGCTCATGGATGATCTTTTCATCTACCAACTTTTGGATAGCCTTCAGAAGTTCCTTGCAGTTGTTTGTACGATGTCCCATGGCTACATGATAATGGCAGTAATTGTTTTTATCCTCGAACTTAGGAGGGACATGCTTCTTTAGGCTCTCTAATTGCTTAAGTTCCCGCAATTTAGTGAATAGGAACCCAAGATTAGCTGTGTATGGGGAGATTCCATGGTACTCCTTGTTCGGAAGTATAATAGCAACCACCTTCTCCTCTTGTACCAGTTGCACTGCTGGCTATTTTGCTTTCACCTGCACCGGGTTTAAGTCGTTCTTCTTGTAATATGGTTTAGCAGCTTTCTACCCCATTTCTGCCTCCATTTCATCATACCGTTCTATCTTCTCAACTCTAACAAATACCTCTTGGTAACTATGGGAGGTTTCTAACCCCAGCCTTTTCCAATAAGATGCCAATGCACCATCCAAGAGCTTCATGATCTTCTCTGGCAAGGTCAGGCAAGATTGTAAACGTACTTACATTGCCATCCACCTTTCGAAGTAAAGCATGAAGATCTCCCCCTGTTTCTACCTCATGGCCTCCAAGTTTTGCATAGTAGTGACCATTAAAGTATTGAAGCCATAGTGATCTAACATTTCCTGGGATAGACATCCCCAGTCATAGGATAAGTCCATTAGCAGATGACTATACCACTCATTTACAGGGCTCCCTCATGCGACGATGAACAGTTTGGCCATCATACAATCACTGATCCTTAGGGATCTCATTACATTCTAATAATGTGCAATATGTGCATGAGGATCTGTATTGCCCATGTATTATTCAAACTGGGGTACAGCAAAAGTAAGAGGTAGAGTATCTTCATCTCTGGTTACTGACTATGTTGGGATTGCACCCCTTTACCCCTATGTCTTGAGCCCTCCGTGAGTGGCGAAGAACTGCCGCCATAATTCAGGCATTCTAGGCTATTAGAGGATGTTGTTTACAATTCCCGAGAACCCACCATATTGTGTACCTAGGTTGTACTGACCCTGGCCCTGGAACACCTGAGGCGGTGTGCCCCAGCTTGGCACCGAAGTTTGAGCAAATGGGATGAAATTGGAGGAGGGTCTGATCTCTGGCATCCCCATTGTTCTGGGTGCTAATGTAGTTTACCTCGGCTGGCCGGGAAGAATTGGCCACTAACTTGTGGTTGAGAAGTGAAATCATACACCGTTTGGCCAACCTGCAGCTGACCCTGCCTTGACCCAAACTGATAGTAAGTTGGAGTGACTATTCTAGTTGTTAGGAATAGTGCAGCAAATGACAATGGTCCTCCCGGTAGAGTCGTGCCACCCATGTTCAAGTTAGGTCCTCCCTCATTTGCCCTCTACTTGGGCTACCCTATCCTAGTATGGCAGTTGATGATTGATGCGAACTGGCCACTATTAGCAAAGGCATTCATTACCATAGCAATCTCAGCACTCACCGATAATTGGTTCATTTGTGAGTTCTGTCCTGCCCCTAAGTTCTATTCTTCTATCATGTTTTCCTCCTGCTGGTTAGCCATGTTATTGAGACCGCGTGGGGTAATTTGTTCTAAATCTGATTTTTCACTGGAGTCTATGTACGGAATTACCTCTTGGTGAGCCATGGTTGGAGAGATGCGGATTAGCCGGCTAGAGGCCCTATTCCAAGCCTTTCGGTAGACAAGCTATTTCCTGGCTGAAATACACACGGAGATTGTCAAGGAATGCATGTAAAATCATGATGCGTGATTGATATATGAAATGTTTAATGTTATGGCTATGGACACAAAAAGGTTAGCGTACCATGATGCAAGATAAAATCAACAAAAATAGGATCGTTAGTTCAGGTGATAAGAATGTGTGAATTATAATCCTGTGGATTTGAGATCTATACCCTGTTCATGGGATAGTGTGAATGGGAATGATGTAATGATGTGACCTACCTACTCGTGTGGTGATAAGTAAAAAATTCTAGATCAAGCGATGTGATTAGATCTCATGAAGATGTCCTATTATTTTTCAGGTAAGCGGTGTGACATACCCTAATGAAAATTAGTTTAAATGTGAATGGAAATAACCATCATGTGTATTACTTACATGAATGTTTTTGTTCTTTTACCCCATTAGGGCATGGTCTTAGATGTCAGTGGACATCATTGCAAAAGGTATGTGGTGATGCATGAATTATTACCTTTCATACACGAGTAGTTTGGGTGAGTGATCACCATGATTGCGGGTATGGTAAGATTTCTGAAGTAAGTTCGCCTCGTCTGGGCTTGAGTTAGGATATCGTCTGGGATATCCTTTAATGTGGGGAAATGTATTTTACCTCGTTTAGGATTTTGGTGTGTATAATTGCCCTGGAAGGGCTGTGAATCGGATGCTAAGTGGCACTACGCAAAGATTTGGGTAGGTTTTGCCTTAAGAGTTGGAAATCATGCTGATGTCATGCTAAAGGGGAAAGTGATGTTACATGATTCTAATTGGGTTCATGTTATCCTAGGCTGACACGATCTCGAGTGTCAACTAAATCCTAAATATGAATGACATCCAATTGGCATTATGTTAATGATAACATGATATGTTCATTCTAATATCATGAGTGTGTTCATTCAAGTGTCTGCATTGAGATTCGTGCTTAGCATGGCACATTTATATGATACTTGGTGAATTAAAGAGCGATAAACACATAGCATATAGCACATAACATCCAACTTCCAACCATACAACTCCCATACGTAGGGTTTTTAACTCATCTCTCTCTTAGGTTTGGTTCATCTTAGTACCATGAAGATACTAAGGAGTGTACCTGAAATAAAATATAATGCATGGTAGTTTGTTGGGTAACACCCAAGGGAAAATGCCTATGGTTTATTTACATGAGGTTCGTAAATGGGTTGCTGATGTAGAAGGTTCTTGTTGCACTAAAATACACTCCAAGCCTCTCCCCAAATGGGTTCTAACGAGGGAGGTAAATGCGATATGGCAACAAGTGCTCCACCTGCTTAAGTACCATCTTTTCTCAAGGGGGCAGATTAGTACAAGAGAGAGCTTCGCATTAATAGGGTGCCTTAGACTTATAGGCTAATCCCTTCTATTGCAATCCCTTCTATTGTAATGCGTTATTATGAATAGGGTACCTTAGACTTATGGGCTTATACCTTAGACTTATCGAGCTTAACCCCAGAGTTCCCACAGTTGTGAGGAACGGAGTGTGTGTTCCCATAGATCTCGAGGACTACGATGATGCTGATTGAGGATTCTCAAAGAGAATGCCGCAACGATTAACTACTTACACTTACATTAGATCTTACTAAGTTCAACAGGGTCTCAGGATTTGAGACAGCACAGGAAATCTGGAAGAAGTTAGAGAATACCTATGAGGGGATCGATAAGGTCAAGGAGTGAAAGATTAATCTCATGCTGAGGGAGTATGAGATGTTCTCCATGGGCGCCAGTGAGGGTATTCAAAGCATATACTAGGTTCATTAACATTGTTAATGACTTAAAGAGATTGGGGAAGGAGTTTACTGAAGAGGAGCTCGTAAAGAAGATTCTACGCACTCTTACTCTAGAGTGCAACCCCAATAAGAGTGTCATCTAGGAAGCTCATGACCTGAAGACCTATAGCTATGATGAGCTAATAAGCACCTTAATGGCTCATGACATAGCTCTAAGGAAGTATTCTGATGACTCCAATAAGAGTCGGGGCAAGGAAAGAGAGGACAAAGCCGTTATCCTAAAAGCTGATTCATCTTATGAGTCCACCAACTATGACTTAGATGAGCAAATGGCCCTTCTGACCAGGTGTTTCAAATGCTTCATTAAGAAGGATGAGAAGTTCAACAAGATGAAGTTTCCCACTAAAATCAAGTCAACTTAGCACTGGCGTGGAGCTGAGGAAGGACCCAAGAAGGAGCATAGCAAAGATATCAAATGCTTTGGCTGTGGAGAGAAAGGCCATATCCAATTGTGAGTGGATGATACGGAGCGGTGGGCCGAGAGCGTACGATATGAGAGGCACGGTCAACCGGGGTGTTTAAAAAAGGTATAATGTCGTGGACGCGTAAAAAAGGTTGAAAGAGAGAAAGCGAAAACATTTTCAAATCGGTCAAACCCGAATCCACCATCTCTTAGTGTGGAGTCGCCACTTGGATTAGCTCTTTCCAGGAACTAGAGTCCTATGAGGCTTAACGTCTAGGGGATGGCTCACTAAGACACAGAGATTCGGGTTCGAGATAAGTTGCTTATTTCTTATTGGATCACATTATATTACATCTACAGAAAATTGCATTTTCTTAATTGCACATATTCGCACTTAGGTCGTTTCTTTTTAGGTTATATGCATGGTTCACGTATAGACTAGCAATAAATCCATCTATAAAGCAATAAATAATTGTGGAAAGTAAATGCGGAAAAGTAAAGATTAAAAATTACAAAACCTCGGGGGATGCAACCTCTAGCCTAATCTATTAATTACATTTAAAAAAATGAAATTGTGATACCCAAAGGAAATAAAATCCTAAACATACATCTAATCCTAATCTACCTGCATCCACAAAGGTTAGCACAGGATATATAATCATACTGCACATATGCTCGATTTTGATTTTAGCGAGGCCCGTGTGGCCTATAAAAAAAATCGATTGTGATAATGAGTTTGTTATTTAAATAAAACGGTTCATTTTATTAACATATTGGTTGCTCATTTTAGTTAATGAAATTGCTCACATGGTAAAGTGGTGAGGACTGTTATCCAGGAATATGTTTTATTCCCTTTGTGGGGGTATTCTAACATACATCTCCTTTAATAAAGAAATATAGATGAAGCAGAATTACAATATTGGAATAAAATAATATCCTGATAATCATAGGTCCACATATGAAAATAGAAGAAGAAATACATCACTGAAAGCACGGAATTGGCAATTCTAGGAACTCAAAGGCTCACCCTTACGGAATGAATCCACTTCGAAGATATCCAATCAACCTTAGGAAATCCTCCTCCTCTTTATTTAGGAAGGAAAAGTTGTAGTAAAGTCCAAAAAATAGTTGTCTAGTTCTCGGAATTTGATGCAGTTCTAAAAGCTATATTTTTCTCCGAAAATTTTCGATCCCAATTATTGAAAAATTCTCGACTATTTATAGGAAAAATCCCGAAAATCCAAAATAGACAAGTAATTTTAGCTAGGAGGCTCGCCAGAGAAAGTTTGACGAAGCTTGCCAGAGACTGTGGCGAGCCTCGCCAAGCTTTGGCAATGCAGGCTTCGGATCCGATTTTTCGCGATGTTTTCGCATTTTTTGTGTATTTTCATATTTTTTAATTAATTTCTGAATTAAAGGAAAATAAATAATTTTACTATAAACGTCCTTTTGAATTCAGAGAAGAAGAAAATTCCCATTTGGAGACATCTGGAAGCTCAAAAATTATGTGATTCAATGATAAATTCTTAAAAAGCCGTCATCATTGAACGGGCGAGTTGGTATGAAATCCCGTGCTCACACTAGTCTAGCTATCCTAAGGCAAAGAAGGACAAATTCAAGAAGGGGTTCTCCAATAAGAATGAGGCACTTGCTATCACCTGGAGCGATTCAGTATAATCCTCATCGTTTGATGAGGAAGTAACTGATTCGACCAACCTCTGTCTGATGGCCATTGAAGATCGAAGGGGCGAAAGCTAAGCATCTACCTCTAGTAGAGGTCAATCCACTGTTAATTCTAACGCTGAGCATAGTAAGGGAAAGGCTTCTGAAGCTAAGGTACATCCTGAAATTCCCTTATCTATGGAAGAATTTGCCCAGGCTCTCTTTGATGTAATGAAATTGACTAACAAGTCGATGAAGAACATCAATGAGCTAGTAAGGAGAAGTGATGATTTGGAAGATACTAATGCTTCCTTATCGCTTGATATCTGCTTTCTTTAAGAAAAAGCTGAGTATCAAGAATGTTCTATCGGTAAGCTCACTAAGCAATTAGATGAGTTGACTGCTGAGATAACGACTTTAAAGAAGAAAGGGATTCCTCCTCCAGCAAACAGTCAACCTCTGAATAACCAAACTTGCAATTCTAAGAGGAAGAATTCCTTTAAACAGAAGAAAGCAAGTCAGCCCAAACTAAAAACGGTGTGTGGTTTTTGTGGGAAAGTTGGACATGACACAATTCTATAGGCATAAAAATGGTTATTACAATGAGTATGACTAGTCTAATTTAAGCACTACTAACAAGGGAGGACCTAGCTTAAAAGAATGGGTACCTAAGAAAATGTAATTATTTTGCATGTGAGCCTTTGATTCGCTGATGAGTCTCGAATGTGGTATCTAGAAAGCGGATGCTCAAGGTATATGACGGGAGATGAAAGTAAGTTCATCTCATTGGAGGGAAAAAGAAATGGAAGTGTCAATTTTGAAGATAACCAGAAAGGCTAGATTGTGGGTTGTGGCACTATCGATGTATCTCCTGCAATATAAGAGGTTTCTCTAGTTAAAGGTCTGAAGTTTAACTAGCTTAGTGTAGCCCAGCTCAACGAGAAATGTAGAAAGGTTATATTCGACATAGTAGGATGCTTAGTAATTGACTATAAGATTGATTCTACAATTCTCTTTGCTCCTTAAATCAATAATGTCTATATGATTGATTTATCTTTAGGCTCGATTAATGTGTGTCTTGTAAATAAGGAGGATAACTCGTGGCTTTAGCATAGAAGGTTGGGTCATATAAATATGAACATTCAGTCCAAATTGGCCAAAAAACAATTAGTTGTGGGTTTACCTAGCATTAGCTTTGAAAAGGATAAACTATGCTCAGCTTGCCAACTAGGTAAGCAAGTTAAGAAATCTTTTAAGTCAATTAATCACATAGTAACTAAGCGACCGTTAGAGCTCCTCCACCTAGATATTTTCGGCCAAGTTTAGCCAATGAGGATGGGAGGTAAGAGATTTTCATTGGTGGTTGTGGATGACTTCACAAGATTCACTTTGATAGTCTTGGTGAGTAGCAAAGATGAAACATATGAATCTTTTATCAAGCTCAGTAACCGATAATGAACGAAATAGGATATAAAATCAGTAGAATCCGAAGTGATCATGGATGTGAATTTGAGAATTTTTTTTAAGAATTCTGCTCATCGCATGGTATTGACTATAACTTCTCTTCTCCCTATAAGACTCAACAAAATGGGGTCATAGAAAGGAAGAATAGAACCATAGTTGAAATGGCTCAATCCATGCTGAGTAATAACAATATACCAAAGTACTTTTGGAAAGAAGCTATTAACACAGCCTGTTATATCTTGAATCGGGTTTTAATTCGCCCAATTCTTTAGAAGACATCCTACGAGCTTTGGTGAGGGCGCAAGCCTAATTGGCCATCTCAAATCATTTGGCTATAGGTGCTTTATTTTTAACACCAAGGAGCAGTTAGGTAAGTTTGATCCTAAGTCTGATGAAAGTATCTTTCTGGGATACTCAACTAACAGCAGGGCATATAGAATATATGTCAAAAGAACCGGTCTTTTAGAGGAGTCTATGCATATGGATTTCGATGAAAATAACAATGTAGATAGACATCCATCTGATGAAGACAAAGGAGTACCCCAGCAAGCATATCCACTCATTATGGCACTCTTTGTGCTGACCAACCCAGCATAATAACCCGAAGCTAAGGATGCCAAAGATGATGAGGATCTTTCTATAAACTTCAACGATGGTGTAGATCAACCTCCACCTCAGCATCTTGTTGTTGATCCTCCAGCAATTGATTCGAGTCTTTTGAGAGAGATTAGAGTTCATCATAACCATCCGCCAGACAGCATAGTTGATGATGTGAGGTTAACTCAGTAGAATGATGAGTCATCCAACCTTCATTTCATTAATCAAACCTAAGAAATTTGACGATGTAGAAGGAGATGATTATTGGATGATAACAATGCAATAGGAGCTAGATCAGTTCAAGCGTAATGATGTTTGGGATCTAGTTCCGAAGCTAAAAGTGAAATCAATTATTAGAACAAAATGGGTTTTCAAAAACAAGCTTGATGAAGATGGCTCTGTTGTCAGGAACAAAGCTAGGTTTGTTGTGGAAGGCTACAATCAACAAGAAGGAATAGATTATGATGAGACTTATGCTCCTGTAACCCGATTTGAAGTAATTCGAATCCTATGTGCTTTCGCATCTCATATGAACTTCAAATCATTTTAAATGGATGTTAAGAGCGTATTTCTAAATGGATTCATTCAAGAAGAAGTATATGTTTGCCAACCTCCAGGCTTTGAAGATTCGAAGAATCCTAAGCATATCTTCAAATTGAAGAAATCTCTCTATGGATTGAAGCAAGCTCCTAGAGCTTGGTATGAGAGGCTGACCAATTTCTGATTAGCAAAGGCTATAAAAGATGAAAAGCAGATACAACTCTGTTTATCAAGCGAAGAAAGGAAGATGTGTTGCTAATCCAAATATATGTTGATGATATCATATTTGGAGCAACTGATGAGAGACTGTGCAAGGAGTTCAGCAAGAAGATGAAGAGCGAGTTCGAAATGTCTATAATGGGAGAGCTAACTTTCTTTCTTGGTTGTTAAATCAAGCATACTAAAGATGGAAATTTCATCAGTCAGGCTAAGTATGATAGAGAAGTCTAGAAGAAATTTAATATGGAGCATTTGAAGCCAATGTCCACTCTCATGGCCATAGATACTATCCTGATTAAAGATGAAGCTTGAAAACCTATGGACAGCAAGTTCTACAAAGGGATCATTGGTTGTCTTTTTTATCTCACAACTAGTAGGCTAAACATACAGTATGTTGTGTGCTATTATGCTCTTTATCAAGCTGATCCTAGAGAGTCTGACTTAGCTACTGTTAAGAGAATTCTCAAGTACTTACAAGGTTCAATTGAACTAGGTCTATGGTACCCTAGCAGCTCAGATTTCACTCCTAGTGGATTCACAGGCTAATTATGGAAGAGACATGCTCGGTAGGAAAAGTACAACAAGTCGACATCATTTCCTTGGAGAGTGCCTTGTCTCATGGTATAATAAGAAGCAAAATTCTATTGGGCTGAGTACAGATGAAGCTGAGTACATGGCTGTAGGAAGTTGTGTAGCACAACTGCTGTGGATTAAGCAACAATTGGAAGATTATGTTATAAAGTCAAATTGTCTTGAAGTTATATTTGATAACAAAAGTGCAATTGACCTATCCAAAAATCTAGTTCAGCATGGCAGGATGAAGCATGTCAACATTAGACATCACTTCATTAGGGATCATGTGCTATAAGGAGATGTCAAGCTGGAGTATGTTCCTTTTGAGGAACAGCGCACTGACATTTTCACTAAACCATTACCAAAGGAGCAGTTTTGTGTACTAAAGTAGTTAATTGGAATGGATAATCCACGATGAAGAAGAAGAAGAGGGAACCTGAAATTCTCAAAAATTTGGCTAACTGTTGGAAACTAAATCTTGAGAAGACACATGGATAACACCGTCAGTATTTTAATGTAACGGTGTGTGGAATAGTTCACGGTTAATTTTAAAATCTCCACGTTCTAAAAAGGATGCACTTTTGAATAGGAACCGTTTTTTCCAAAACTCACCATTTACTAAGGCGGTTGATATTATACAGATCTCAGTGTCTATTTCCATCTTGAGCTGTGGTAGTGCCATGTGGCCCAGAGAGTTACTAAGGTCTATAAAAGGTGAACAATTGAAGAGATAAAAATTACTTACTTTTGAAATTTAGAGCATTCGAACCCTAAAATCCCTAATTCTCTTCTTCTTTCAAATCCTTTCCTTCAAACCTCTAATTACTCGCACTACCTTCAAACTTAAGAACACCACTATAATGAAAATCGTTGTTAACGCTGAGGGGAAGACTGAAAAGCTCACTCTTTAAGAAGGAACCTACTTCACCAGAGTGGAGTGGGCTGATAATCAAGATTTCGGTCTAGTATATGATGTAGACTTTAAAGGACTATTGCTCAACAAAACCATGCATCGGATCATCAAGCAATAGCACCTGAGTTCTTTCCTCAAGTTGGAGCGTACTACTATCATAGGGCTTATTAGGTCATTCTATTCAAATCTCTACACCATCCAGGGATTTGATGATGTCATAATGATGGATTTTAGGGGAAAATCCACCCTCATTTACCTAGGCTAATTGGAAGTGTTCTAAATATGCTAAACATGGGCACTCAACTCAGAAGGACCAACGAAGAAGACATCATCATTTTTCTGAAAGATTGAGAGCTCCTCGTAACTATGTATCTGGGGAGATAGCAATGAGCGGCATGAGTTGGACCTCTTGGATGTGCCACGAACTTGTTGTGAAGCTGTTATTACCAAAAATGGGCTTAGTAACTAACTACACCTATTTTGTGAGGTGTGTGGTATACCATATGGTAGAGTGTAAAAAGCTGAACTGGCTAGTAATGATCCTTCATCATCTGACCAAGCTGATTACAGTCTATCCTATGGTTACCTCATTACCGAACAATGAGGGTAGCGAAAGTGGACTTAGCTCAATTTTTGGGGGAGTCCGGTGAAACAGTGTTTCCAGTCAAGAAGAGATTCGAGATAGAACATTTCAGCATACTTATTCATAATCAGGTGCACGCTATGTACAATAAATCACAACAAAAGCAAAAGCTGAAGTGTGTACTGACAGTGGTGCCTGTAGACATCTTGAAGGAGGATGAAGATGGATTCATGGTGGAATTCAATGATAGTGATGATTCGGATAAGGTTTGCATATCTAGCATCTTAGAGAAAGTCACCACCGCCTCCTCTCCCAAGTAGAAGGCTGCTTCCTCCAATGACAAGGTGGAAAGCCCTGTGAAATCCAAAGTCGATGAGGCACCTGCTCAGTCTCAAAGATAAAGAAGGTATATGAAGGCCAAGACCTTGACCCAAAGAGAAGCGGAGGCCAAAATCCATGATGAACAACATGCAGAGGAAATAGAAGATGTGGCTGCGGCCAATGAGTCCCTGCACCAAAGAAAATGTAAAATGGTGTTTTCTGAGGAATCAAAGGAGCAGAGCAAGGCTAAGAAGTCAAGAGAAGAGGATACTCTGAGTCCTACCTCTGCAGCGAAGTTCAAGAAGCATTTGCCAAAGTGAAGGGCATCCAGTGCAAGCGTTCTACCACCACAAGGCCCTTGTAACACAATGTGCAGGTGGTGAGAAGCAAGGAGGATGTTAGAGATAACCTCTCCCTTATTCCTGAGGAGTCTGATCCCCGAAAACCCAACATCCCAACACCTTCTTTCAATCATGTAGAGGAATCCTCAACTCAGCATGAGAAACCTCAAGCTAACCCATCCTTGGGTCAAACAGCTATCCTAGAGGTTCCTAAAATTCCTACCCCCTCTTCTCCCATAAATTCTAAAATCCTACCTTCTTCTGTAAATCCTTCAAATCCCTTAGTTTATACTCCTGTAGATTCTAAAAAACTAATCTCCTATCCAAATCCCTTCTTCACCGATCAATACCCAAAACTCACCTATCCACATTTCTTCACCCACAAAGAGCCATGACTCATTCTCTCCAAGTCATTCCCTAGTACATAACCCTTCTACTCATTCTTCTCATGTATAATCTCAACCTCAAACCCTTCCTTGTACATCCATTATACCTTCTATTCCGCTCAACCAAACCATTCCCCAAACTTCTTCAAATGTAAAATCCTCTGAAACACCCTTTTCTTCAAAACCATCCTTTACCCCTTTAACCCCTCTAGTTAGGGAAGTTCCCAATGCTAAGAACTACACTGAGTAGGGAAAAGAAAGCGGTCAGAATGTTGAGGAAAATTTTCTAACCCATGACGTAACTAAACCTAGTAGAGAGCCACTTCGCGAGGATTTGGCTGATGCATCTTTCTTGGCAGAAATCGGAGAGTTAGCTAGGAAGAAATTCCCTGCGCTCAAGATGACCGCTGAGTTTGATGGAGTAGTAAGCCAAGTGCTACTAGCTCATGAATTGATGAGCTTATCCTCCAGATTAAAGGTAAAATTGCCTGAGTTCGAACAGCACACAAGTGTGTTTAGTGAATCTCAATAATTTGAAGAGTTTGAGAGGATCCAGGGTAGCTTGTTGGCTATTCGAAGTCATTTGGAAAAAGAGAGTGCCAGAAGTTTGGTAGATAAGATGGCCCTAATACTGACAAGGTTGATGGATTCTGTAGCCCAGCTTGGGGCAGCAATCACGTCTATCCCCACATCTACTGCAATGCCTAATGTTGTTGTAGGAAAGATAAAGGGTAGTGCGGATGCTTCTACTGAGCAGCTGAGTCTCTTGGGTACCAAAATGGATACTCAAGTGACACATATCCATAAACTAGGTGAGGAGCAGGCCAAAATAAAAATACTGACCAATCACAAGATCGAGAATGTCCTCAAAGAGGTGGAAATAAACAAAGACGTTGGTCATAGTATAGCGAAGCTGTTTGAAGCATAGTCCAAGTTCTTGCTTCTCCATGATAACAAGTAGGATGAAATGGTGAAGCTGTTGAAGACTATTTCTTCTAAAATGGATAGGGCCCCTATCGTCAATCTTGACTCTCTACACACTAAAATGGACACCATCCAATGTGAGGTTAATGAGCACATAACCGAGAAGGTATCTTCTATGCAAAAAGTTTTTGGTTTCTGCCATGGGGAAGATTTTTCCAGATATGCCGACTCTAAGTTTACCTTCTATAGAATCGCTTTGTCCTGAGACTAGCATGACTATTCACACGAAGCTGAATGTCATCAAGCTCAAAGTGGAAGACCAGTAGGTAATCTGATAAGACGGGCGAGCTGGACGTAAAAGACATTGATTACACTACAAAGTGTATATCATCTATAGGTCCCAAGGTCTTTGATATTAAGGCACAACTGTAGATATCTTTGACTGCAATGGACTTTCGAGGCCTTCTTCAATGTTTTTAACAATTCACGTGTTAGGGCTTTGAGCAGATTGTGCACCTCTCCAGATGTCACCATCATAAGAGATATCCCCGCAGATCATAGGCCTGCAAGAGAACTTCAAGGCTGCCCTCAATGCCTTTAATACCTGCTTTAAACAAATTGTGCAAGGTTAGATAGCAAAGGGGAGAAGGTAGCTGAAGATACTCTATGAATGGTGAATCTTAATAAGGGAACACTTCCAAGGCTACCATTTCATCACAAGCCTCCTCAGCAACAACAACCAAAATCCAACCAAGACAAGACTGCTGGCTCTTCCTCTTCTTTACATAGAAATTAGTATAGGCCATACTCTTTGTATTTGTTTTCAAGAACTTATAATAGGGCTTCAATATGTAATCTTTGTTCAGGATATAAATAATGTATAACTAAGTCATTCCTTTTGAATTAATAAAAAGTTACAAGTTCACACCTCAAGTTAAGATCTTCTTAGCTTTATTTTTATATTGTATGTATGTTTCTGCTGTGGTTTGAAAATGTTATGCAGGAACTCATACTAGAGACCAACTCTGAAGTAAAGATAAAGAAAGATAAAGTCCCAAAAGTGAAGTGAAATCCTCTAAGTCTGGGGAATTAAGCTACTTGAAGAAGACTCACTCAGTATGGGGAAGTTCAAGTTGACTAAGGGAAGTCACTCAACACAAGGGAGTCTAACATCACGTTCAAGTATTCTCGATATCTCCAAACTACTTATTTAATTAACTTCTTCTACTACCTAGTTTGCTATCTATCTAAAATGGGGGAGATTGTAGAACCTAAGTTAATAGTACTTCATATTACTTTAATGTTTTAGAAATAGCAAACTGTCTAGGTTAGTGAAATTAATTGAGTACTAAGTATAGTCTTAATTAATGAAGTTAACTAGAGTGTGATTAAGGGAAAAAAACTCAGTTTTGCTGAGTAACTTAGGGTAGGAAAAGTTGAGTCTGTGCTGAGTACTATGTAGTTTAGAAGAATATCAACTCAGCTGTGCTGAGTTAGCTTCTATTAAATAAAAGATGTTTTTCTTTGACACTGAATGACATACGTGCTACTAACATATTTTTTGAGAAATGGAATATTCCTTAGATATTTTTCAAGTTTAATAGCACTGAAATTAAGGAAGATTTCCAGTGGTCCTCACAAGACAAAAGGTGTTAGTACGGAATGTCAGGATTTCCTCACTAAAGTCTAAACGCATAAGGAATATCTGACATGCATTGTTTTCTAGTGTCTCTGCGCAGCTCTTCCAACATCAGCAATTCAATCAATCTGAAGATTCCACGTTGCATTCTTGCGTACCTCTCTCAACCAAATTGCTTGAAGATAAAACAAGATTTTATCAATGGAATTTTATCACACCTCAACGTTCAAATTTCTATCTCTAAACATCTTGAAATCTGTCTCCAATGGGAAGATTTGAAAAATATGAAGAGAAGAGAAATTGAAGATCAGTGACCTCGATAAGTTTGCAACGGCTACTTCGCAAAGCTTCAAGT
The DNA here is from genome assembly GCA_949673415.1 of Euphorbia schlechtendalii. NCBI lineage: Eukaryota > Viridiplantae > Streptophyta > Magnoliopsida > Malpighiales > Euphorbiaceae > Euphorbia > Euphorbia schlechtendalii. Next base: position 20,556 of record CATIWQ010040094.1, read on the forward strand.
ATAAATAGTAGATTGAAGTAGACATTCAAACTTGGTGAATCACCTCGAATTTCTTATAGAGCTGAAACTCTACGAAATTACTCCCAGCTTCAAGAAATTCCAAACTCAAGCAATCAGCAAACATCAATTCCAAATCTGTTTGTAATAGAGAGATTTACTTAGACTTTAACATTGTAAGGATTCAACATTTCTATAAATTTAATTTAGTTCACAATCTTTTCATTCGAATCTGAGTGTTAGTTTGGGAAGGGTACCCAAACTGAATAGAGTGAAAGTTAGGAAGGAAGGTACTTTTTGTAAAAAATTTTCTACCCGGTGTAAAAGCTGCTCTGCCTAAGTTAGGAATGAACACTAGTGGATTAAAGCTTAGAAAAGGTATCTGGGGACTAGAGGTAGGCTCGGGGTCGAACCAGGATAAAATTCAGGTGTTGTAGTTGTAACTTACGCTTTTTGCTTTTACTGTGTCTCGCTTATTCATCATCTCTCCTCTGTTTATCATTTTATTTGAAAAATCAATCTCAAGATGAGTCGAGTACTCATCAAGAGATTGAAGATAAAGTGTGCCAGTGAAGCTGAGCATTTTATACAGTTTTTATATCGCAACTTAGCACGCATATAAAAACATAACTTTGCGAAACAGTATTTCATAAATCCTAAAAGTAACCCATATTCACATTCACCCCCCACCCCTCTACGGTTGTTTTCAAGCCGTCTAAGGACCAACAATTCTCTCCCTCTATAAAAGGATGTTATCCTCAAGTGAAGAAGGTTATCAACGAAATTACAATTAAAAAGAGCAATTAAGCTATCAAATAACTGCAACTTTTTTCCTTCCGAATCACAAACGCAAACACAATCTTTCAAATTTTTTTATAACTGATTTTTCATTGAAACAAAGTTCAAAAAGTATTCATCTCCTTCTAAATACAAATTGTAATCACTAGCTTGGTAGATAAGTTACTGTGAGGGAGCTTAGAAACTTAAGAGGAAGGTACTCTATAAGTAAAAAGCTCAGAGCCTTATATACAGGAATAAAGTTACTTATGTATTGATATAGCTCACTTCTACTGAGGTTGTTAGACAAAACTTCAATCATCTCTGCATTGGTTTGTTTCTTAACCAAAAGAAGAATCTATAGTGGATTAAATCTTAGATAGAGTCATCAAGAGCTCGATTAGGCAAAGAATGAACCAGGATAAAAAATCTATGTTTCCACATTTCTAACTCTTTTATATTTGTTGTCATTGCATTCATCTCTCTATCAACTAAAGCTAAAATTACTTTACAATCATCTAAGTCAAAAAGGGACTCTGAGTGAAAATTTCCAAACAATTATTTACTTACAAGGAGCTTCGCTTAACTTCTGAGTTGTGAAAAGAACTTCAAAAGGAGTATTCACCCCCCTCTTACCTATCTATCACCCTACTAGGTCCAACAGTTGGTATCAAAGCTTAACTCAAACAAAAAGATTTAAATCAATCTTAAGTAAATGATCATTATTGGTGATAACAACATGAAAAATATACCTGGAAGCCATACCACATAGATCCTCCCAAAAGGGAAATTTGTGTCTAGACCTCCTCTATACTTCAGACAGAACTATACATTGGAAGAATAGAATGAAAAATTTCATCCAATCATAATACATGTATGCCTGGGTTGCCATAGCAAATGGCCCATACATTCCTACGATTAAAGAGGATGGAATCACTACCCCTAAACCTGAAAGTGCATATAATGATGCTGATATGAAGAAACTTCAAAGTAACGTAGCTGCTATTAACTTTCTTCATTGTGCTTTAGATACAACAGAATACAAAAAAAATTTCAGGTTGTGAAAATACAAAGGAGATATGAAAAAATCTGGATGTGACATATGAAGGAACTGATAAAGTTAAAGAATCCAAGATCAATCAGAACCTTCGATATTATGAGTTGATCGAAATGGAAGAAAATGAATCCATATCAATCATGAACTCTAGATTCACCAATATCATAAATGAGCTTAAGAGACTGGGAAAACTATTCCCAAAAGAAGAACAAGTAAAGAAGATCCTCAAAAGCCTGACAAAGGAATGGCAGGCAAAAGAAGACAGCAATAGAAGAGGCTCAGGACCTCACTACCTATAGGTATCATGAGTTAATTGGTTCTTTGAAAACTCATTAAATATCAATGTAGAATTTCCAAACGAAGGATAAAGCCAAAGCTAAATGAAAGAAGGCCATCACCCTCAAGGTTGAAGCTGTTGGTGATATGAAGAATTGGTAATGCTGGTGTGAGCACGGGATTTTGTACCAGCTCGCGCGTTCTATGATGACGGCTTTTCGGGAAATTTATCCTCGAATAACACAATTTTCGACCATCCGACGATCTTCACATGGGAATCCTCCTCGGACGTTTTATATTATTTA
>CATIWQ010040104.1:0-35933 GCA_949673415.1 Euphorbia schlechtendalii
AAATGACTTTTCTAAACCTAGCGTAAATGAATTAAGACAGTTATATAAACCTCGACAACGTCAATACTATGCTTAGTACGGGTCGCTCTCACATAGCCATATTTAGCAAGTTATCATTCCAAAAATGTTGGCTCACTAAACAGTGTTATATTACAGATCCAGTGATTATACAAGATATTGTTAATCTTGAAATTACTCTTAAAATTAACTCCAACGCATATAACTTGATTAGCATAAAAGACTTAACACGAAATATTCATTATGACATATAGACATATCGTAAACTTCGAAATAGAAAGTATAAGTAGAAAGCAAAGCAAAGTTGTAAGGTATGCAAGTGAAAGCTAAAGTTGATCAAACCTTATCCACTCTTTAATGGGAGTCGACAATTCTCGCAATTCATGCGTCTGCTTTGAATTCGGCTTCGGCCCGTACAGAACCTCTGCTAGGATGCTATTCTTTTCGAATATCGAATAAACGAATATTGAAGAACGTAAACTTTTATAGATAAGTGATTTACAAGTACACTTATACAACAATCGCTCGAGAATATAGAGAAATCTAGTGATTGAAATAAGGATCCGAATCACTTAAAACATTTTCTCGCTAACACTTTTGAACGTAGCAAACTCTCTATCTATACACACATTATATCTCTCTATAATTGCACTCTAATGTTTTCCTCTCTGGTGGTGCACACTGTGATACACTCCACTACATGAAATTTGTGAAGTTTATAGCTCTATTTATAGAGTTCGAAGGGTTGCGTCTATTCAAACGAAGGGTTGTGTCCATTGGTGAAAGATTGCATCTCTTCATTGTGATTGGTTGAGAATCTTTGATTTAATCCACAACGGATAGGCACCTTTTCATGATTGGTTGACTTCTGATAAGTGTTTTTTTGTTGGTAGTTGATGGCGGTTGATGGCGGTTGATCATGCTTATCTGGTGGTTGGTAGTTAAGAATATAAAACCAGAAAACCATCCAAGTCACGACCGCGATATACTTGTCGCGATCGTGAATCTTTGATTGGTAGAATTTGTTCTGAAGAAGAATAAGTCATGACCGTGAACGATTGTCGAGACCGTGAAATGCGTTTTCTTAAAAATTCTCCTTGCAACTTCACCGATCTTTGACAGCTTCGACCCTAAGCCAAATCTTTGTGTACCATGCATCTTTTTGCAACTTTTTCACTCTTTTTTCATAGAATTCCACTGTAGATCATTTTACTCCCAAGATTTACCTAGTATCTTCATTTGCATAAAATACAACTACATAACACGTGAAATCTTTTATATGAAGTATAAAAATGACTTAAAATATAGTGTTTAGTGTATAAAATTATAATGATAATAAGTGTAATTATACACTTATCACAAATTTCTTCAATTTTTAGACTTGCACCTATAAAAACTTAGAAACACAAACACATACAAACTTTGTTAAATAAAAATGATAAATATTTATTATTTTACCTTGGATAATCATGGTGAAGATAGCAATTGAACATCAACTTCTTGTTGTTCAAATTTTTGTTTCGTATTTAAAAAATTTTTACAAACTAACAATGAAACACAAACAAACAAACAACTAAATAAAACACAACTAAACTAAATAAACTCCTAAATCTACATGGAAAGATAAAGAAATTTAATTAGAGGGGAGCAATTCCATCATTTGGTTAATCTTGTAGTAAGATTCCCTTAGATCTTGCTCAACATCAATCATCAAAGTACGAATGTCCTTGATTTTCTTATAGATTGAAATCTGCCCTTCCATAAGGTCATTCAACCTTTCACGGAGGTTGGAAACTTTATGCACTTCTTCCTGCACATTTTCCCTTTCTCTTTCTCTATTTGCTTCCACCCTTTCATCCCATGATCTCTAATCATAGGTTATTCTTTCTTCTCATATGCACCTTACCAAGAAAATTATGCTTGAAAAATACTTTCATTATTAACTCCAGAATCATGTCTTCACTAGTAAAAATTTCTGTGGCATATGGCATTCTTCCAATCTGGCCCAATTGATTCACCATAGTTCGGCACCCGTATTCTATAAGTCTAGGATTTTGAGCAGTAGACATCAATGTCTCCATCATTATCCCCAAAATATCAAGAGGTGTATTATTCTAAATTGCTTCTATTACCAATAATTCCTCAGGAATTACAAGATTGAAATTGGACTTGCCAAATAGTGCACCACTCAAATAAAAGTGTAATGCAAGCAAAATAGGACCACAAATCCACCGGCTATAGGTAGATTCTTGTTTAAACTTGGTTTGGCCAATCAAGTGATTCTAGGTTGGTGCAGGATCCCAGCCAGGAAGCATTTTGTAGAAGCACTCCCTCAAAAATCCCAAATACTTATCCATAGCCTTCCTTATCAGTTTGTATTCTTTCCCATGGTGTCGATAGATTAAACAATAATGCCTATCATTCCTCCATGCCAGTTTAACCAACATTTCCATAAAATTGTTCACTTTGTTCCCTAGAGTCATGTTTCAGTAAATGACAAAGTTGAGTATTCTTAAATAATACATAACTCTATCATATATGCCAAGATGGATGAAACTGTTCCTATGGATTGTATAGGAACTTTTGAACTCAGCATCTCAAACTATATTGAAATGGTCTCCCTCTTTTATTGAATGGATTGGAAACGGAGCCCCGTACAATTCTTGAAGATTCGACGATGGAACTAGACTTGATTTGTTTGGTATAACCATTTTTCAGAAAGAGAAGTTTGTAAGGAGTAAAAGAATTTTGGATTTTGCAATAGATTTCAATTGAAAAGGGAGAATTCAGATTGCAGAAGTGGGTGTTTGATGAACAAGCATGCATTAATTTTATAGAGATTAGTGGAATAACTGGCAAATAACTATCACAACTACTGCAGTTATTACAAATTTCGTGATTGCAAGTCTATGTCGTGAACGTGACTAACAGAATTTTAGAAACAGAAAGTTTTAATCAAGAATTCACAAGCACGAATGAAAGTCGCAAACTTGAATAGGAAAAATAGAAGAAAATCTTCTATCTATCGAGAATTTAGATGTAATAATATGATGTATCACCTCCAAGATGATTATTTCATAATCTTTTCACATCTAAGAATAAGATTAAAAAATTGTATAATCAGGAAATGAAATAAATAGATATAATTAATCTCTAGAACGTACTTGCCTTCCTCGAACAACGGCACCAAAAACTTGTTCGCAAAGTCTTTTGCTATACTCGTTTCGAAACACTTATCCTCGGCAACGGCGCCAAAAAATTGTTCGCAAAGTTTTTGGCTATACTCATTCTGAAAGACTTATCCCTGGCAACGATGCCAAAAACTTGTTTGCCACTTTTCTACTGATAAGTTTAATAACTTTTTCTCAAAGAGTTTTGCTATATATTAATTGTGTTGAAAATTTGCTCACGTAAAGTATAGGTGTTGTCAATACCACTTATAAAGATAGAAAAATGATGATAACTGCAAGTATACAGTTGCGATGTAGTTTTAAAAGATATCGATCCCACAGGGAAAGACCAGCTCTAAAGATCAACAACTAAAATGGAATGAAGAAAATAAAATAAAATAATTTGAAGTTTTGGATAGGAGGAATAGAATGAGGAATGGATAGATATATGTATAGAAGATTAGAGATTCTAATATATAAATTTTCCTACGAAATAAGTATAGCAAAGAAAACATGCAAGTTCAACAAAGTTATTACGTTCACTAAACTAATCTAACATAATTGGTTCTAGACACTCAGATGTTCAATGATTCACCACAGAGCAACACGTGAAATGACTTTTCTAAATCTAACACAAACGAATCAAGACAATTATATAAACCTGGATAACAATATTACTATGCTTAGTACAGGTCGCTCTCACATAGCCACATTTAGCAAGTTACCATTCCAAAAATGTTGGCTCACTAAACAGTGTTCAAATCACAGATCCAGTGATTATACACAATCTCGTTAACCCCGAAACTGCTCTTAAAGTTAACTCCAAAGCATATAACATAATTAATACAAAAGACTTAACACGAAATACGCATTATTACACATAGACATATCATAAACTTTGAAATAGAAAGTATAAGTAGAAAGCAAAGTAAAGTTGTAAGGTATGCAAGTGAAAGCTAAAGTTGATCAAACCGTACCCACTCTTTAATGAGAGTCATCAATTCCTGCAATTCCTACGTCTACTTTGAATTCGGTCTCGGTCAGTGCAAAACCTCCACTAGGATTCTATTCTTTGTGAATATTGAACATTCCCCGTAATTCCTGCGTCTACTTTGAATTCGGTCTCGGCCCGAACAGAACCTCCTCTAGGATGCTATTCTTTGTGAATATCAAACAAACAAATGTTGAAGAATTAAAACTTTTATTGATAAGTGATTTGCAAGTACACTTATACAACAATAGCTCAAATATATAGAGAAATCTAGTGATCGAAACAAGGATTCGAATCACTTAAACATTTTCTCGCTAACACTTATGAATGTAGCGAAATTAGATATTTTATTCTCTACTTACACACACTATACATAACCCTATAATTGCACTCTAATTCTCCACATGCATGAACTTTTAAGGTTTGGAACCCTATTTATAGAGTTCGAAAGGTTGAATCTATCCAAATGAAGAGTTGTGTCCATTAGCGAAAGATTTCCTCATTTCATTGTGATTGGTTGAGAAGCTTCAATCTTATCCACCATGGATAAACACCTTTTCATGATTGGTTGACCTCTATTAAGTTTCTTCTCGTTGGCAGTTGATGGCGGTTGATCTCTCTTATCTGGTGGTTGGTAGTTTAGAAGATTTGACTAGAAAACCATTGGAGTCACGACCGCGATATACAAGTCACGACCTTGAATACTTGTTTGGTAACTTTTTGTTCTGAAGTATACAAGTAGTGACCGTAAATTGTGTTTTTCTTCAAAATTCTTCGTGTAACTTTACCGATCTTTGACAGCTTCGATCCTAAGCCAAATTTTTAAGTTCCACAAATCATTTCGCACCTTTTTCACTCTTTTTACATAGAATTCCACTTTAGATCATTTTATTCTCAAGATTTACCTAGTATCTGCATTTGCATAAAAAACAACTACATACAACGTGAAATCTTTTATATGAAGCATAAAAATGACTAAAACTGTAGTGTTTAATGTATAAAATTATAATGATAATAAGTGTAATTATACACTCATCAGAATTCTTAAGCAATCCACAAAGAAAAGCAATTCCGAGGGGATAAATTCGATCACATATGGTAATAATTCCGAAATAAGGTCTTGGAGAGGTAACCAATTGCCATCTGAAAATCCCGAAGTCACATCTTCCAAGAAGAAAGATACTACCACAAGATATCCACTAGCGAGGGCAATAAAGTTTATTGCAAAGTTTCAACTTCGAATTTACAAAAACAAATCAGGGATTACACAGAGATTCCATACTCTAGAAAAGCAAGAGAGATAAGTCCAATCGGCCTTTCCAACTTCTCTGTCCACTTGTAGATTGATCAATTTCCGTGTGGTGGCTATTACTATAGCCGCATAAGAATGGGAATCCTTAGGGGATGGTGCAAAGTTATGTTTCAGGGCAGTACCAAAGCTTGCTGCCTTTGATGGGGGGTTAGAAACAGCTTATCGCTTCCCAAATCTAGCGATAATAGTGAACAACTTGAATTTTCCAATAGCAATTTCATTCAAATGATAAGGCGCTTCATGGACTGGAATCGATCATTCAAGAGATATAAAACTGAAGCATTGGTTCCGAGTGTTCCTCTTTCTCGCGATATAAACATCTCCAATCACACAATATTTTGAAAAAATACTATGCATGGCTTCTCTATCATGAGTAGCAAGAAAATTTTAAAAGTAAATCCTTGCTATTGAGGTGGTTTTCAAATGGCTAGAAGGCTTCAATGGAGGAAGGGACTTGTTGAACGATAAGGCTGGGGATGGGGCAGAGTGACTGGATCGATAACCAGCGGGATAGGGCTGAGGGTAAGGTAGGTGGTTGCGATCGGCGTTCATGGCTACTTGGGAGTGGCTAGGGTTTTTGACTTGGTCTTTTAGATTAGTCCAAATTTCACTCTCGGTAAATGTTACTACTATTTTTTGAAATTCAATGGATTTAAGTTCTTTCACTCTTTCTCTCTTTTTATGATTTTACATTATAAGATAGAGATTTTAGTTTGGTATTTTCCTTATAATTTGTTTTATGGTAAAAATAAGCAATTGTTATTATTTAACTTATTTTTCAGAGCTCACAATTTATTAGTATTACTTATATAATATATACATATAAAGACCAATGTAAAATTTTTAAGTTTGCTTGTGAATGATTATACTCCCTCCGGTTTTTAATACTTGTCATATTAGATTTTTCATCAAAATCAATAAGTCATTTAAAGCACTATTAAAATGACTAATTTACCCTTTTACTTTATAATAAAATTCTCTCTTCTTAATTAACAACTTATTAATTAATTTACATTTAATCTATTTTCTAATTAATACAAGGGTAAATTAAGAAAATCTTATTGAAAGATACATTGATATTTTAAAATGATACTCCCTCCGGTTCCTAATATTTGTCATCTTAGATTTTAAATCAAAATCAATAAGACATTTAATGCACTGAAAAATGACTGTTTTATCCTTTTTTATTTTATAATAAAATTCTCTTTCTTCTTAATTACCAACTGAAGGAACATGTAAATAGAAACAAATTAAGTAAATACCTTTTCTTTATGCCCAAAATCGAAGAATGCTGCATCGAATGCCAAATCAGATACATCTCACAATTTTTCAATGTATGGATATGTATCCCAATTTTTGCAATGATGAAGATCGATAACAATCGATTTGCGATGTTTTCGTCATGAGATGAAAAACCCGGGAAAGAGAATTGATTGGAAAATGAATAATGAAATCAATTCATAATGAAAATTATTTTTACTGTGTTGGACGTCCATTTCTATTTATTTGAAATGGAAATGCATTAATTATAATTAAGTCCTTAAACTCTTGATTATTTGTAATTAATTCCTTAAGTTCTATAACTTTTCAATTTAGGCCAAATAACTAAATTACATCGGATTCTATAACCCAATTGACTCGCTCATGGGCGCATCGAGTATTTCCAACTTCTCCCACTTGCAGTTGACGAGTCCCATTTCGTACAAGGTTATCAAATCTTTTGTATGCTATGAAGTCTTATGACCAGAATACTATCAGGAATTCTTTGTCTTGCACATGTTAGGGTCTGCCAAGACTACCCTGAGTGATACTTAACCAAATAGATTAACATCTAGAATTCAAAAAAACATCTTGTACCTGTTAGGGTCTGCCAAGACTATTCAAAATGGTACTCAACCATTTAAGTTAATATATAGTATATAATACAATATGACATTGATTGATAGCGCGTATGTTTTACCCTGTACTAGTCAACAATCACCCACTTCCATATCTTTTGGGATCTTAGAAGTCTTAATTTGTTATTCACTATCTTACCAAAAATATAAGATAAGCACGCTAGTGAAATAACAAAACTCTGATGAATGTTAATTGGCCAAATCTTCCTTTTAATTTATTAATTCTGTACAGAACTAGTTTGGTCCATCAACCAATCTATCCCAGATCAAATCATATCATAATCTCTTGGAGATTGATCAAATATCCCTTACTAGTCCTTACTTAGCAAGATAACTCAATAGTATTGATGATAGGGTCTGATAATAAAATAATGGACCGAGTCTTGAATTAGAGAAGTTGAGATCCTTGTAAATCGTATAAACTTTTCATCTCATGGTCGCTAAGCACACATTATCTCGAGAACTTATTTCTTCACTTTGATAATATGTCATGGTGTCATTTCCTTTCTACCCTTATAAAGGAGCTCATGTCTTATCATATCAACCAACACCATATAAAGGTTTAAATTACAATGCAACCTAGCATTTAACCTTATTCGACTAAATGAACCACCTTTAGCTCTTCAGAAAGAACATGACCAATTTTCATGTGAACTACACAATTTTTACCCGATTCCTTTTTGGATTCAGCATGCAATGTTCTAAATAATGTGATTATCTTATTACTCAACAAGTCAATTCACTATTTTGAATAGTTTCCCAAACTACACATAGTTATTCAAAATCAATCTCATTTTAGTCTGTATCCTCGTGATAACACTAGGGTAAACACCCATGTGAGTGTGTTACTTCTCTTTCCGACATGCTATGAACAAAAAAATAATATGTACATAACATACACACAGACATACATTGCTCATAGAATAAAACTCATTTATATTAACATAATATCATTCACGATTTGAAGGGTATAATAAATGAGTTAAATGGATAAAAATAATATAAACATATTTAACTCTTTGATATGTATCAAATATACATCTTTCGGAGACATACTTCGTAAACAAATTTACAAGCATGTAATAAGTAGTTAAATACCTCATATTAACCTCTCCTCATGTTATTTAGTTTACAACTAAAGAGATACTTAATATTGATATATGTATTGCTACTATGATATTTCGTGTCTATTGTATAAGATATCGATATTTGACTATCTCTATAAAAAGTCAACATTTTGTTTGGAGCACTCAGCATAAGAAGTCTCAATAGTATCTTTTGTCAAACAAAAACTTCTGACCATAACTGAAAAAACTCAACTTCATTCTTAGCCTTAGCTAATATGCATTTATGTATTATATAAGATCTATTTCCTTGGTTCAATACATTAGAGGATAACCAATGGTCATTCACAAGTATCTTATAATTTTCTTAATGATCTTCTAGTACTCTATTACTAGATTGAACTAATATATTACTTCAATGCACAAAACATGAGTTATATTAGGACTAGAGTATAACATAGCATATATAATGCCAATATATGGAACATTTTTCACATCTTCCCACTTAACAGGAGTTTTAGGACAAATATTTACACTAAGATTCATATTCTTAGTCATCGAAATACTTATGGGTTCATTATTCTGCATATAGAATATTTCTCAAATTCATTTTGTATAAGATTCCAGAGACAAAGATATTAATTTACTTATCCATCTATTTAGATATTGATCCTAAGACTTATGCAGACTTTCCCATGAATTGCATCATGAAGTTACTCGTCACCCAATCTTTCACTAGTATGGCATATACACAATGGTTCTCATTTACCATTCTAAATACAATATCCTTAAAAGTTCATAAGATTATAAATTGACTTATCAATTCAAGAAACCTCGTGTTAAAAATCTTTAGGACAAATCCTTTTGATTTTTTCATATAGATTTCTCATGACAATTCTCCCTTGAGAATACAAGTACATATACCTATTTGATGCAACTTTAGGAAGATACAACTACTAAAGTCAAAATAATTTATATAGGTGTAATTCTTGCAACTGGAAAGAATATATTGTTGTAACATACTCATATCAGTTTGAATATACGTATCCCTTAACTATAAGCCTAATGTTTTTACTTTACATTGGGAATCCACTTATTCTCAATATTTTTTTATGTCCTTCAAGAAAGTTAACTTAATTCTTCTTCTATCACACGCCAACTATTCATCTCCCTTTAAACACTTAATTTTCAGGATAAGAACAATTTTCCATTTTATTACTTAGGCTCTGAATTCTCATAAATATGTCTCTTATATTTATTATAACTCTAAATTCTTCCTTTTAAGCTCATTGTTTGTGCTCCCACTGAAAGCAAAAATATTATAATGATCTAAGCTCACACTTGAGTTAAAAATATTGACTCCCACTTGGACCAATAACAATTTGGGTTCTCGGATCCCTCATGGAACAGAATCCCTTATTAATGTGATCATTATGAACTAATACATTTCCCACTTGAAGATATGTCCCAAACATTAAGTTCAAGGATCTTAATAAAAGGACATATTTTTGCCTAATACACCTAATCTATAGAACTCATTTCTAAGAAATTGATATTTCGTGATTCAAAACTTTATAGATTTATCCGCATTCTCCCTAATAAAAACATATCCTTTTGATATGTAAGAGTATCTTAAAAGACACTCCATCTACCTCTTAGACCCCATTATCCAAAATTCTTTAAGGTAGTGTGGGAGTTAGAGATATAACCCTAATGTCATAACCAAGATAAATTTGTTATACTTTCAGTCCATGTCACATATGGGTTAAAAAAGAGAGACTTTGAAGGTACTTGGTTCAGTACATATACTTAACCATTGGAAGAAGAATCAACTTTCTCCTTTCATGAATTTTGTGCTAATATAGAGTTTAGGGATGAAAAATGGATGTTTAGTCCCTTAATCACATAAAATTATAAGCCTAACTTAAAAGTACTTATTTACCATTTCAATTCCAATCCTTTACAGTCATATCCAATTGATTTATTACTAGATTCACAAATCTTTGATAGCTAGAAGATTCAGATTTATGGGTAATCAAGTAGACGATGTCAAAACAAGTATGGACATTATTTAATGTGATGAACAATTAGGCTTATGCCTTACCTTCACGTCTATTGAATCACATATATCAAAATAAACAAGTTGTAAATAATTTTTAGTTCTAGTTCATTTTGAAATGGATTATAAGTTTGATTTGCTATAAATGGAACTCATCACATGGTGATAATTTAATCGTAATAAATTACCCATCACATTAAGTTTAGATGACATATTTTTCTTAGATTATGTGACACAATCCCCTATGCTTTATACTAACATTTTCTTCTAAAAGAAATGTTAGTCTGTGGAAATTAAACATTATTCGCTTGATAAATTGTATTCACAATCATTACAATAAAATAATTTATTTAAGAACTAGACTCATAAACCTACAGTTAAGGAATGAAAAAAATTCATCATTGGAAAAATTTAAAGATGAACCTACTATTCATTAAGCCAAATCATGAATTTAAAATTTGATAAATAATATGAGAATACAACACATCAAGTAGCTATTGGGTTTGTGCTCATTGAAAATATAGTCTACATGTGTCAATTTATACAACTTCAACTTATTTTGATGTCGATATAAATTTCAACGTTTCTCATATAGGTTGTCGAAAGTACACAAAGATATTGTGGTCCATGCTCATGTCACATGTTGCACTTGAATTAATAATCCATAAAGGTTAATATTCCATCAACAACATTGAGCATAGTAAAATATAATTCACTCTAGAATATATTACGTGTACCAATTTTGGCTTAGTGCTCAATTAAACAATGCCTTTATAGTGGCAATTTAGCATATCACCTTTGTGATTTTATTATTTATTACCTTTGGACCTATTACATTTATGTTCAAATGGTTTAGACCCATTTGTATTGTTCTTCTTCCCTTTTTAGATATTCAAATGTAAGTTAACATTTGTTGCCTTTAAACTATCTCCTTAAGACTTTCCTTATGCCAAATGCATTTAGGAAGAATCTTGGATATTAGAAGAATAGTTTCTACAGTTTCCTAGAAATTTGTAACTACATTAAACAAACTGATTCTATAAGAATGAGTTAAGTGCATCACATATGCTCCCACTCAAAGTGAAGAACCAATCACTAGTTAGAACTTCTACCAATTTAATGATCAAACTTGAACATGTATTTCTTACATGAACTGTAGCGATTAAATCACTTATAGCACTAAGCAAAATGATACAGGTCATTGAACATTTCCTCCCCCATGAAAGAAACAGAATATTGTCATTCTTGAGTTGGTTTGTCCCAATCATTTTGAACTCATACACAACATTGCTCAAAGTATAAGAAGACTCGTTATTCTCAAGCACAAACTCAAACTTTAACTTCTAGATAACCTAATAACTACCGTTAAGAATCTAAGACTGCTACAAAAAAATTTATAGCAGATTCCATTACTGATATCCTTTAATTAGAAACGGTGAGACTAAACACGTATACAAATATTTAGGTCAATGATTATGAGCAATTGTGTGTTAATTACTATTGACTTGAATACAAAATTTCTAAGAAAATGTAAGCATCAACCCCAGTATCAAAAATGATATAAATACCCTATCATCCACCAGGTGAAAACATTTGCATTTAATTCAATTCAATTCATCATACAATAGTAATTATATGTGTTTTCATTATTTTTTATAGTTTCTTTAACTATAAGTTATATCATTAAATGCACTTTATGTTGGTTAATCAATACAGTAATTGAACATGCATAGGTTGCAAGGAGAAAATTCAAAAACTTAAAATTAACTTGAGGATCTTCTAAGCATGCCATGATTGAAATAATCTAGGTTAAAATGTTCCATAGATGCTATTAGGTTTATAAAACGTATAAAAGAAACCCAGCATCTAAGGCTAAAAGCATTACCAGTGAAGCGTGCTTGATCTCTCTTTTGGTAGCGGCATTCTGTTTGAGCAATTCCAATAGAACAAGCTTCCAAACTAGGAGAGCCTCTATGACTTAATCCACATGGATCTTCACCGACCAAAACCCTGAAGAGGTAGAGCCCGTCGATTAATAGCAATTGCAAGGCTACTCGTAAATCAACCTGAAAATCCAAATCGAAAGCTCATTAAAACTTAGAGCTTTCTAAAAGAACTCTTGAATTTGTTTAGAGAAACTCGTGGAGGATCTCGCATGATAAAAGAAGAGGAGAGTAGAAATTAGAGAGAAAACAAGCTTAAAACATTTTTTGTGTGTGTTAATTAATGAGGCTTTGAAAGCTTATTTAGAGGAGTGTTAGACTCCCCCTCTAAATCTACATGGGATGGGATAAACCCATCCCATGTATAGCGGGTCAACCGCGGGGGTCATTGTGACCCACTGATTGACCCACGCACGAGCTTCCCCCATATACCGCAAGCCCAAGCTTGCAGCCTGAGCAAGAGCTACCATGGGCAGCGCTTGCGCACTTGCAGCCCGCTAGCTTTACAGCTCACAGGGCAACAGCGCAGGCCCACCTTAAATAACCCGTGTTCTTTTCGGGGATCACTTGCAATAGGAAAATTCCCTTTCTTGCTTTGATTATTTTTCCCTATCTTCTCATTATTCCTTTGAATTATTAATTCGGTTAGACCAATTAATAATTGCTCTCATTGATTTCACAACTTATATTTTTGGTATAGACCCAGTCCATAGGTTCATTACAGGGTCCGATAAAGAACCAAAATGTGTGACCTCATAGGATCCCAAAGTATAGAGCCGCTAAAGGTTAACCTAAACTTGGCTCCCCGTTCGGGAACCTTTAGGCTTAGTGTTCCAAACAGTTATGGAACCTGATAGCTTTAAACAATCAAATGGGATTTCTAGTAAAGGTGTATGATCCCGTGATACTTGGAACGTCAAGTGCCTCTTACTTGATCCGGTTCTGCATTAGTAACCAGTAAAATACAGTCCTTCTATAAGGTTAAGTACCATCAAGTTTATTGAGCTTGGATTAAGTGTCAGCTCATGTAATCACCGTAGCTATCTTGGAATTTGACTTGTTCACGAAGAACACCACTCAACGATTTTGTATCTTTATTAATTATAATCTCATTCCATCAATAGTATACTCTGATTAGAGGTTTATGAGTGTGTCACTTCAACAAGGGGCCCCTAAGGTACATCTCCATTATATTACTATATCAGGAGCGATGGATACCATCTTGACTACACAGCTTACCAACATGTGATCATCGCTATACCCGTAATCACCCATGTCATCCTGATCGCTAGGGTATGAATAAGTATGACCCAAAGTATAGCAACTCCTAAATAAGGTAACCTATATCTCAAGTTTGAGGATACTCGTACTGCTATTTGAATAAGACATGACACCAAAACATGGATATAGTTATTTCTGAGTGTTTGTCTTATGGCGATCTCCAATGTATTACCCCGAATACATTCATGTGTTAACTCAAGGTACAACCTTCAACTCATGAGATCGGTCGATTAGAACTAATCCAAGGAGTAAGCCTACACATACTAGTCTATACACTCCATTGATGTCCAGTCTCAATGAAACTATGACTAGAGATATTTAGATTATTCATAGTAACACCTATGTTCAGTTCTCACTCCACATAGCTCCCACTATATCATTGCACTTTTACGCTGTGAATGAGTCATAGACTTTGTTTCATCAATGCGCATATACATATTCAAACATATATGATACCATCAAGATACAATAAATAGAAAGCACTAATAAGTAATAAAGATGCCTTTGATTATTATTAATAATTCAAAATTGTTTGTACATTATAGCTAACAAAGACATATTGCCCTAATTTCCTCCACGGCATACATCATGTCTAACAATCTCCCACTTGCACTAGAGCTAATTGGTCATGTGCTTTATACCATACTCGTTAACATGCTGGTCATGCTTAACATATGTCAATGGTTTGGTTAGCCCATCCATTAGATTTTGAGCCTTTGGGATGTATTCTAAAATTATATCTTTTCTTGCTACTATCTCTTGAATAAGATGGTTTTACCATGTACATATCCATTTCTCTAGTGAGACCAAGTTTCCTTTGCTTGAGCAATAGCCCCATTAGCCCCATTGTTATTGCAATAGGCTGCTATCGGATTTACAATGCTAGACACCACATTGAGATCAACAATAAATCCCTTAAGCCAGACAGCTTCATTAGCCACTTCTGTAGTAACTATGTACTTAGATTTTATGGTTGAATCGGCAATCATATCATTTTCAAACTCTTCCAAACAACGGCCCCGCTATTAAACATAAACACATAACCTGACAGGGATTTATAATCATCTCTGTCAGATTGAAAACTCACATCGGTGTATCCCTTTAAACTAATATCATCTTCTCCATATACTAAAAACATATCCTTAGTCCTGCGTAAGTACTTGAGAATAGTTTTAATGGTTATCCAGTGCTTCTCACTGGATAAGATTGAAATCTTCTTGTGACGCTCAATGCATGTGAGACGTCAAGCTGAGTGCATACCATAGCATACATGATGGACCCTACCATTGAGGCATAGGGTATTGCATTCATGCATAGTCTCTCTTCTTGTATTCTCACACTCAGATTTAGAAAGGTTAATCCCATGAGACATAGGGAGATAACCCTTTCTTGATAACTCAAGGTTAAATCTAGCCAAAACCTTGTATATGTATGTACTTTGTGAAAGACCTAGTAGCCTTTTGGATCAATCTCGGTAAATTTTAAAACCAAGTATAAAATCTGCTTCTCCAAGG
This sequence comes from Euphorbia schlechtendalii, assembly GCA_949673415.1. Lineage (NCBI taxonomy): Eukaryota > Viridiplantae > Streptophyta > Magnoliopsida > Malpighiales > Euphorbiaceae > Euphorbia > Euphorbia schlechtendalii. The sequence continues at coordinate 15,251 of CATIWQ010040104.1, forward strand.
TCTTTCATGGAGAACTTCTTTGACAACGACGTCTTAACTATCTGAAGAAAATAAATATCATTTCCTATTAATAATATATCATCGACAAATAATACAAGGAAAACTATCGCACTCCCACTAGCCTTTTAATATACACAGGGCTCATAAGCATTCTATACAAAACTAATTTCTTAGACTGTCTCACCGGACCTAATATTCCAACTCCTCGATGCTTGCTTAAGTCCATAAATAGACTTCTCCAACTTGCATACCTTAGAGCCATCCTTAGATGTGAAACCCTCAGGTTGTGTCAAACACATCCCTTACCAGATTCTTGTTGAGGAATGTTGTATTCACATCCATCTGCCAAATCTCATAATCGTAATGAGCGGTGATGGCAAGGAGTATCATGATATACTTCAGCATTACCACCAGTGAAAAGGTTTCATCATAGTCAATGCCTTCTTTTTTACTATACGCTTTTGCAACTAGCCTTGCTTTATAGGTAACTATATAACAATCTATGTTGGTTTTCTTCTTGAAAACCCACTTACATCCTATGGGCTTAATCACACTTGGAGCATCAACCAAGTTCCAAACTTGATTTTCATACATGGAGTCCATCTTTGATCTCATGGCTGAAAGCCATTTATTAGAGATGAGCCTTCCATTACCTCCTTGTAAGTCTTGGGCTCATCATTTTCCATAAGGGAGAGATGTTTATCATTAATGATGATAAAATCGTATCGCTTAGGAGCGATAGGAGCCCGACTTAAGCTACACAATGTTGGTGTTATAATAGGCTATTCCATGCTTACACTATCTTATGTAACAGGTGTAGGTATAATCAATTGACTATCTGTTCGATCTACTTGAGTACCTAACTAAAGAATGCTCCCACTAGCTTTCGCAAGTATATGCTCATTCTCGAGGAATTGAGCATTTGTGGAAACAAGGACTTTCTGTTCCTTTGGATCATAAAAGGTATACACTATAGTCTCCTCAGGGTAACCTACAAACTGACATCTATCAGACATAGCACCCAGCTTATCTGAATTTATCCTTTTAACATATGTAGGAAATCCCCAAACTCTCAAGTGAGAAAGAGTGAGATTCTTACCATGCCATAATTCATATGGAGTTTAATTAACTGATTTAGTGGGTACTCTGTTTAGTATATAAACTGCACTCTCAAGTGTATAACCCCAAAAGGATCTGTTGAGCTCTTCTTGGCTCATCATGGACCGAACCATATCTAGTAGGGTTCTATTTCTCCTTTCTAACACCCCATTATGTTGGGGCGTATAAGTAGTTGTCAATTGGGATAAAATGCCATTATCCCTTATATAATCTTGAAACTCCTAGCTTAAGTATTCACCACCTCAATCAGATCGAAGGGTCTTGATACTTTTCCCAAGCTATTTCTCTACTTCAATTTTGAATTCTTTAAAAGAATCAAACTTTCAGACTTGTGCCTCATAAGGTACAAATATTCATATCATAAACAATCGTCAAGAAAGGTTATGAAGTAGATGAAACCCTCATGTGTCTTAACACTCATTGGACCACATTCATCAGAATGTATTATTTGCAAAGTACTAGTGGCACGCTGACCCATTCCATTGAAAGGTTTCTTAGTCATCTTCCCTTTTAAATAAGGTTCGCACACACTATAGGAAGCCCATTCCATTCGGCCTAAGTCTCTACATTTGTGTAACTTAGTTAAGTGAGTCTCATTTATGTAGCCTAGACAACAATGCCATAAGTATGAGGATTTCTCATTATCTAATTTCGATTTCCTAACAATGTTCATATTTAGAAGTTTAGTTTTAGTATCTAGAATATATATGCCATTCAAAGATATTCCATAATCATAAAGAATATTATCAAGTTGAATTTGACATTTATTATGAGAAAATAAGTTTTTTAAACCTTCTGTTGCTAGAAGTGCAACAGAAATAATATTCTTAGTGACAGCTAAAATATAATGGTAATTGTTCAAAACCAAAACAAGGCCACTAGGCAAACGAAGGCTATATGTCCCTACAGCTTTTGCAGCAACCCGTGATCCATTTCCAACTTTTAGGTCCATTTCCCTCTTTGCAAGCCTCCTACATTTCTGCATCCCTGTATAGAAGTATAAATATGAGTACTACAACCAGTATCTAATACCCATGTAGACGACTCATAGGGAAATATAGAGAAACTCTCTATCATGAACATACCTAAAGTAGATGCCTGACTTGGCTTCTTCTTCATTTGTTGAGAAATCTGAACCTTGCAATCCTTCTTCCATTGGCCAACCTTGCCACATCGGAAGCAAACATTTGCAATTCCTTTATTTTTCTTCTTCTTACTGATTTTCTTCTTAGAACTCTGATCCTTTCCAATATGGAACCCACCCTTGGAAGGCTTGGTTTTCTCAACCAAAAGTAGAGCCTTGTGATCCTTTCGAATCTGAGGCTCTACTATTTTCAACATGTTGATCAACTCAGGTAGCGTGGCATTGATCTTGTTCTTGCAATAACTAGTCACAAATTTTTAGTAAATATCAGTTAATGAAGCAAGAATCAGATCCATGCATAATTCGTGATCCATAACAAAACCCAATCAGGTCAACTTCTCTATATAACCCAATAGTTTAAGAGCATGTTGCGGTACTGAAGTGCCAGCCTACATCTTCATTTCAAATAAGAGTCTTGACATATTATATCTCTCAAATCTAGCCTGCTTTGAAAAGAGCTCATGAAGATGGAGAATCATGGTATCGAGATCTATATTCTTGTGTTATTTCTGAAGCTCAGAATTCATTGTGGCTAGCATTATACATGCTACTATTTCATGATCCTTTTTGTGCTTATCACATACCTCATGTTCATTAACATTGAACATAGCATCAGGCTCATCAAGGAGGGGCTCATTTAAAACATAAGCTATCCTTTCGAATCTGAGGACTATCCTCACCACCTTGAACCAATCAGTAAAGTTCAGACCATCTAATTTGTGGTCAAGAATTGAATGAATGTTTATGTTTGGATTCATTTTTCAATATAGATATAAGATATAATTTGTTTAGAAATTAGCAAATATACTTACATTTAATATAAGGTCTTTTATTAAACCCATAATTTCCTACTATTTTATCGACATTTAAATAACCCCTTCTATTCAAATTTAAGAAATCAGGCTAAACCAATTTTCCTTAGTAGGTAGCATCCATAGCTACTCATCATGACCCCCACTATCACAGGTCAAGTCATAACAATATAACCGTGGTTGGAACCCATCCATTTGCATCTCTTACAGTTGCTAATCTATTTAAGTTCTCTTTCTCAAGACGTGCATACCCAATTGTATGACTCCCCAAATGTGTCTCCAATTCAGAATTAGCTCTAATAATATGGATAACTAACCCTCTTTGGTTAAGGCATTAACCCCATCTAATCTCATGACCAAGCACATGTTAAACGAAGGCATGTTGTACATTTTCTTACATCCGTTAATAAGGCTCGGATCATGACTTATGATGGGAAGACATTTTTCCACCTTAATATAGTTGTAGGGATTTCATTGGTGTCACTGGTCTCGCCCTAGTCTAGGTCTTATACAGTGGATATGATTATAAAATAATAATTCCTGGTAATCAAGAATTATAAAATCTAAGGGAGCTTGCTCTGACTGCCATATCATAATCATTCCATTATGCCAAGACTCCACATAGCACGCAAAACAAATAAGGTCCATGTTTAAGTTTTTTTTTTTTGCACCTATGTTTACATGTTTTAATTTTAATAACTTAAACCATGTTTTTAAAACCATATGCGGAATAAATTCCCATACTAAGAATCGACTAAGACATAAACATCCCTTGGGTATGCTTGAATCTAATACCGATGACAACTTCCAGGCAGGAGAGGCCCCCTTAAAATGAAAGAGCAACCTTGTCCATTCCTTGTAAAAATTATCACGGGCACTTTGATTCGTTATACCATAGATAATTATGATTTAAGGATTTTATTCTTTAATTAAGTGAAGTACGGGATGACCCTTAATTAAAGCATTTACCCATGTGGTAGAACATTACTAATTCTATATGATAATCACCTAGACTATGTGTGAGCAAAACCTTAATCTAATTATCACATTATTTTCTATAACAGGAATTGAAACCAAAGTCATGCATAGCATACTTTAATAAATTTATAGAAAATCACATTTAACATATTACAATCAATCATGCATAGCATAAGGCAAGCTCTGATACCATTGTTGGTTAATCAATACAGTAATTGAACATTCATAGGTTTCAAGGTGGAAATTCGAAAACTTAAAATTAACTTGAGGATCTCCTAAGCATGCAATGATTTAAATAATCTAGGTTAAAACGTTTCATAGATGCTATTAGGTTTATAAAGCATATAAAAGAAATCAAGCATTACCAGTCGATGCGGGTTTGATCTCTTTTTTGGTAGTGGCGTTCCCTTTGAGCAATTTCGATGGCACAAGCTTCCAAACTAGGAGAGCCTCTATGACTTGATCCACATGGATCTTCACTAACCAAAATCCCGAAGAGGTAAAACCCATCAATTGATTGTAGTTGCTAGACTACTCGTAGATCAACCCAAAAATCCAAATCGAAAGCTCACTTAAACTTAGAGCTTTCTAAAAGAACTATTCAATTTATTTGTAGAAACTCATGGAGGATCTCGAACAACAAAAGAAGAGGAGAGTAGAAATTAGAGCGAAAACAAGCTCAAAGCATTTTTGGTGTGTGTTAATTAAATGAGGCTTTGAAAGCCTATTTATAGGGGAAAATGGGGGAGTGTTAGACTCCCTCTCTAACTCTACATGGGATGGGATAAACCCATCCCATGTATAGCGGGTCAACCGTAAGTGTCATGGTGACCTGCGGGTTTACCCGCGCGCCACATGGGGGAAGCCCGCCTCATATGCTACAAGCTTGGGCTTATGGGAAGCCCAAGCTTACAACCTACACTATTGGGCTTGCCGCTGAATGCCTGCACAAGTGCTTCCATGGGCAGCGCTTGTAGCCCGCTAGCACACGGGCCCCACCTTGAACAACCTATGTTCATTTCGGGGCCCACTTGCAACAGGAAAATTCCCTTACTCGCTTTGATTATTTTTCCCTATCTTTTCATTAATCCTTTGAATTATTAATTCGGCTAAACCAATTAATAATTCCTCTCACTGATTTCACAATTTGTATTTTCAGTATAGACCCAGTCCACAGGTTCTTTACATGATCCGATAAAGACCCAAAGTGTGTGACCTCATAAGATCCCAAAGTACAGAGCTGCTAGAGGTTAACCTAAATTTGGCTTCTCATCCAGGAACCTTCAGGCTCACTATTCTAGACCGTTATGGAACCCAATAACTCTAGATGATCAAATGGGGCTTTCTAGTAAAGGTGTATGATCCCCCGATACTTGGAATGTCACGTGCCTATGACTTGATCCGGTTCTGCAATAGTAATCAGTACAGTACACTCCTTCCATTAGGTTAAGTACCATCCAGTTTATTGAGCTCGGATTAAGTGTCAGCTCATGTAATAGTCCTAGTTATCTTGGAATTAGACTTGTTCATGAAGAACACCACTCAACGATTTTGTATCTTGATTGATTAGAATCCCATTCCATCAACCGTATACTCTTATCAGAAGTTTATGAGTGTTTCAATTCAACAAGGGGCCCCTAAGGTGCATCTCCATTATATTACTATATCAGGAGAAATGGATCTCATCTTGACTACACAACTTACAACCATGTGATCATTGCTATATCCGTAATCACCTGTGTCATCCTAATCGCCAGGGTATGAATAAGTATGACTCAAAGTATAGCAACTCCTACATAAGGTAACTTGTATCTCAGGTTTGAGGATACTCATACTGCTACTTCAATAAGACATGACACCAACACATGGATATAGTAAAATCTGAGTGTCTGTCTTATGGTGGTCTCCAATGTATTACCCGAACACATTCATGTGTTAACTCAAGCTACCACCTTCAGCTCGTGAGATGGGCTACTTGGAACTAATCCAATAAGTAAGCATACACATGCTAGTCTATCCGCTCCATTGATGTCCAGTCTCAATGAAATTACGACTAGGGATACTTAGACTATTCATAGTAACACGTATGTACAGTTCTCACTCCACAAAGCTCCCACTAAGACCTTGCACTTTTACACTATGAATTTTTCATAGACTTTGTTTCATCAATGTGCATATACATATTCAAATATATATGATACCAGTGAGGTACAATAAATAGAAAGCACTAATAAGTAACAAAGATGCCATTGATTATTATTAATAATTTGAAACTGTTTGTACATTATAGCTAATAAAGATACATCGCCCTGATAGCCTCTAGGGAATACATCATGTCTAACACTTTTGCATTTAACAATAAGTATTGGATAATTTTATTATGTAAAATTATTAAAACTAATTTGGGATTCAACAGGGCATATTAGTCCTAAAAGTTTTATTAAGGATTTCACTATAATATGTATTTTATATGTCTTTAAACAAGTATAAAGTATAAAATAATTAACAATATATAAATCATATAAATCAGTTAGATCTAGGCATAATAAAACACATTCCCAAAACTATTCAATAACAAAACATGCATAAAACTTGTTATTCAAAAAATATAAACTAACATACAAACATATATCAATGATGCTAAACAAATGACAATGACTTACATTGTTAACCACCACATAATATACTTAAACGTGTGTAATTATTTTACGTCATATTGGAAATAAGTTATACACGAAATATTACAATTACAAAAATTATTACAACATCAACTATGATGTTCATAATGATCATCCTAGGTCAACTCGTTAGATCTAGAATTCTTTCCTTTGATCAAACTTGGTGGTCACAAATCAAATTATTTTTAAAGAACCCGAATGTCTAATTATTACATGATTTTATCATTCAAACAAATTGAAAATTAGATTAGTAAAACCATGTTTTACAAAATAGTTATATTAATACACACAAAAATTGCATTTCTCTATGCAAAACAATAAAATAACACACTATGTATTATATATAAATTTAATAAGTACACTTTTGAGAATCAATTTCCTCAAGTTCCTCTTGGCTCTTTTCCACTGAATAGATGCTCGGGATTATGTGTGGTTTACATCATTATTGAGCATCTACAACATATGTCAATAGGTCAATGTTAATTACTACATAAATAATTAACTTAAATACATTACTAAAATACATTTTATATAATTTATAACACATATTGTTGAACCCAAGTTAATAGTACCTCACAATAGTTAAAATGTTATGGAAGTAACAAACTGACTAGGATAGTGAAATTAATTGAGTACTAAGTATACTCTTAATTAATGAATTTTACTTGTGTTTTTTTAAGGGAAAACAACTCAGTTTACTGAGTAATTAATTAAGTTACAGCTTAGAGTAAGAAAAGCTGAGTTAAGCTTAATATTACATAGTTTATAAGATATTTACTCAACTATTCTAAGTTAGCTTTTTGTGAGAGAACCTGTATTTCTTTGACACTTAGAGAAATAAATAACACATGTCCTACTAACGCTTTCTATGAGAAATGAAATATTCTTTTGATGCTTTTCATGAGAAAAGGTATTGAAAATAAAGAAGATATTCAAGTGGTCCTCACAAACAAAAGGTGTCTCTACAGAATGATGGAGATTCCTCACTAAAGTTCTAGACAAAAGGAATCCTCTAACATGCTTCGCTTTTCAGTGTCTCCTCACATCCCTACAACATCAGCAAGTGAACGAAATATAGAATTCCATGTTACATCTCGCGTGCCTCTCTATCAGAACGGATTGCTTGAAGATAAATGAGGTTTTGATGCTTTGGGATAATGGATTAATCTCACACTTCAATATTCAAAATCTCTTTCTCTAAACATCATGGCATTTGTCTCCAACTAGAAAAATCAAAAGATTTAAAGAGAAGAGATAATGAAGAGCTATCCGGATGAGAAGTTTGCAATGACTAATTTCAAGATCTTCAACTATAATTAGAAGACTAGAGTAGACATTCAAACTTGGTGAATCACCTTGAATTTCTCTAGTAGCTGAAACTCTATTCTAATACTCCCAGCTTTAAGAAATTCCAATTCAAGCAATTAGCAAACACCATTTATCTAAATCTGTTTGTAATATAGAGAGTAGCACTTAATATTTAATATTGTAAAGGATTCAACATTTTTATAAGTTGAAATCCTCTGTTCGCATCTTTTGATAAATCTGAGTGTCAGTTTTGGAAGGGTACCTAAACTGAGTTTGAGAGGTAGTTAGAAAGGAGGGTACTTTCTATCATCATTTCTACCTGCTGTAAAGGCCTTTTTAAACTCAACACGCATCTAAAAACTTAACTTGATAAAATATTTTTACAATTCAAAATAAGAAACCAAGAAATACATTCACCCCCTCTGTTGTTCATTTAAGCCGTTTAGGACCAACAAGTAGTATTAGAATAGTGCTTAGCTTATAGACTAATCATCTTTAAGCTAAAGATCCCAAACGGCTTACCAAAAATTCCGTTCTTGCTCAGGATAGATAGTCCTCCTTAAAGAGGGAATGTTTGTAATCAGGTCACTTTTGTTCAATGGTAATCATTACACGTTTTGGAAAAATCGCATGAAAAATTTTATACAATCTCAAAGCATGCAAGCATGGCTCTCTATTGAGCTTGGCTCGTGAATTCTGATAAGTGTATAATTACACTTATTATCATATAAATTTTAAACAATAAACACTGTAGTTTTAGTCATTTTTATACTTCATATAAAAGATTTCACGTGGTATGTATTTGTTTTTTATGCAAATGTAGATACTAGGTAAATCTTGGGAGTAAAATGAGCTAAAGTGGAATTCTATGAAAAAAGTGTGATAAAGGTACAAAAAGATGCATGGGACTTCAAGATTTGGCTTAGGATCGAAGTTGTCAAAGATCGGTGAAGTTACAAGAAAAATTCTAAGAAAAACTCAATTCATGGTCGTGACAATCATTTGCGATCGTGACAATTATTCGCGGTCACGATTTGTTTACTTTAGAAATAAAAGATTGCCAATTAAAGATTCACGATCACGACATGTATATCGCGGTCACGACATGGACGGTTTTCTGGTATTATCTTTTTAACTAACAACCGCCATATAAGCATAATCAACCGCCATCAACTGCCATCAACTACCAATGAATAGACACCTATCAAGAGTCAACCAATCATGAAAAGGTGCTTATCCATTATGGATTATATCAAAGCTTCTCAACCAATCACAATGAAGAGATGCAATCTTTCACCAAAAGATGCAACCCTTCGAACTCTATAAATATGGCTCCAAATCTCACAAATTTCGTGGCACATGGTGCAGTGAGACAAAGGGAAAATATTAGAGTGCATTAGAGAGATATAGTGTGTGTATAGATAGAGAGTTTGCTACGTTCATAAGTGTTAGCGAGAAAATGTTTAAGTGATTCGAATCCTTGTTTCGATCACTAGATTTTTCTATATTCTCGAGCGATTGTTATATAAGTGTACTTGCAAATCACTTATCAATAAAAGTTTTTATTCTTCAATATTCGTTTGTTCGATATTCGTAAAGAATAGCATCCTAGCGGAGGTTCTGTACAGGCCGATACTGAATTCAAAGCAGACGCAGGAATTACGGAAATTGATGACTCCCATTAAAGAGTGGATACGGTTTGATCAACTTTAGCTTTCACTTACATACCTTACAACTTTGCTTTTCTTTCTACTTATACTTTCTATTTTGAAGTTTATGATATGTCTATGAGTCACAATGCGTATTTCGTGCTAAGTCTTTTATGTTAATCAAGTTATATACGTTGGCGTTAATTTTAAGAGTAATTTCAGGGTTAACAATATAATATATAATCACTAGATCTATGATATAATGTTGTTTAGTGAGCCAACATTTTTGGAATGGTAACTTGCTAAATGTGGCTATGTGAGAGCGACCTGTACTAAGCATAGTATTGATGTTGTCTAGGTTTATATGATAGTCTTAATTCGTTTGTGCTAGATCTGGAAAAGTCATTTCATTTGTTGCTCTACGGTGAAAAATTGAACATCTGAGTATTTAGAACTGAGTCTATTAGATAAGTTTAGTGAATTGTGACATCTTTGTTGAACTTGCATTTTTTTCTCTGTTATCCTTATTTTGTAGAGAAAATCTACATATTTAGATTCTCTAATTTTTCATACCTATATTTGCTCATTCTTCATTCTAACCCTCCTATCCAAAAATATCAATACATATTATTTTCCTTATCCTTTTTCCCTATTTGATCTTTAGAGTTAGTCCTTCCATGTGGGATCGATATCTTTTAAAACTACATCGCAATTGTATACTTGTAGTTATCATCATTTTTCTATTTGATAAGAGGTACTGACAACACCTATATTTCAAGTGAACAAGATTTTAGCGTCGTTGATATTTAGCCAAACTTTTCGCATAGAAGTTATTAAACTTATCAGTAGAAAAGTGGTAAACAAATTCCTACTGTAGTTAGGAATGGTCAACGTGTATCAATATATCAAGAAGATTATGATGATGCTGACTTCAGACTTCTCAAAGAGAATGTCACAGCAATAAATTACTCACGCTGTCCGCTACATCTTATAAAGTTCAACAAGGTCTTAGGATGCGAGATAGCACATGAAATTTAGAAGAAGCTGGAGATTATATACGAGGGGATTGACATGGTCAATGAGTCAAAGATCAATCTCATGCTGAGAGAGTATGAGATGTTCCAAATGGGTGCTAGCGAGGGTATATAGGCCATGAATACCAGGTTCATTAACATTGTTAATGAATTGAAGAGATTAGGCAAAGAATTCACCATGGAGGAGTTGGTGAAGAAGATTCTCCGCACTCTTACCTCAGAGTGGGATGCCAAGAACAGCACAATCAAGGAGGCTCGTGATCTTAAGACCTATAGCTATGATTATCTGATAGGCGCTACTGACTCAAGAAATATCCCTAAGGAAATATATTGAATGAATCTAAAAGGAGTAGAGGCAAGGAAAGAGAGGGTAAAGCCATTGTGAAAGCTTATTCCTTTGATGAATCCACTATTTGTAGTTCTGATGAGAAAATGGCCCTTTTGACCAGGAGTTTCAAATGCTTCATCAAGAAGGATGGGAAGTTTAATAAAAAAAATTTTCCACTAAAATCAAGTCAACTCAACACCGGCGTGGAGATGAGGAAGGACCCACGAAGAAATACAGTAAAGACATCAAGTGCTTTAGCTATGGAGAAAAAGGCCATATCTAGTCAACATATCCAAAGACCAAGATGGATAGATACAAGAAGAGGTTTGCAAAGAAGAATAGGCACTTGCTGCCACCTGAAGTGATTTAGAAGAATCTTCATCTTTTGATAAAGAAGCAACTTATTCTGCCAACCTGTGCTTGATGGCAATTGAGAATGAAAGAGGTGAAGGCTCAACATCTACTTCAAATAGAAGTCAAACCGCAACTGACTCTGAAGATGAGCACAAAAAAGTGAAATCTCCTCAAGCTAAGGTATATTCTAAAATCCCTTTATCTATTGAAGAGTTCACCCAGGTTCTCTTTGATGTTATGAAATTGACTAGTAAGTTTGGAAAGAACATCAAAGAGCTATTGAGGGGAAGTGAGGATCAGGAAGATACTATTGCTTCCTTATCTCTTGATATTCGCTTTATTCAAGAAAAAGATGATTATTATAAATGTAATGTCATCAATTTCACTAAGCAATTAGGTTAGTTAACTACTGAGATAATAGCTTTGAAGAATTAACGGGTTCCTCCTTTATCCAACAGTTAAACTTTGAGTAACCAAACTCGCAATTCTAAGAGGAAGAATTTCTCTAAAAAGAAGAAAGCGAGCCAACCCAAAGCATAAATGGTGTGTGTTTTTTGTGGCAAAGCTGGACATGCTACAATTCTCTGTAGGAAAAAAAATGGTTATAATGATGAGTACTACTGGAGTAACTTAAGCACTACTAACAAGGGAGGACTTAGCTCAAGAGCATGGGTACCTAAGAAAATGTGATCGTTTTACAAGTGAGCATTAGATCTGTTGATGACTCTAGAATGTTGTATTTGTATAGTGGATGGTCAAGGCATATGATGGGAGATGAAAGTTAGTTCATCTCATTAGTACAGAAAAGAAATGGAAGTGTCTGTTTCGAAGATAACCAAAAAGGTAAGATTGTGGGTTGTGGCACTGTTGGTATCTCTTCTTCAATCAAAGTGGTTTCTCTAGTCAAATAACCCAAGTTCAACTTGCATAGTGTAGCCTAGCTTTGTGACAAAGGCAGAAAGGTTACATTCGACTGAGCAGGTTGCTTAGTTATTGATTGTAAAACTGATTCAACTAAACTCATTGCTCCCAGAATCAATAATGTGTATATGATGTATTTATCCCTTGCTTTAATATCATTTATCTTATATCTAAGGAGGATAATTCATGGTTTTGGCATAAAAAGTTAGTTTATATAAATATGAACATTTTATCCAAATAGGCCAAAAAGAAACTAGTGGGTTACCCAATATCAACATCGAGAAAGATAGACTTTTCTCAGCTTGCTAGCTTGGTAAGCAAGTTAAGAAATCATTTAGCTCAATTAATCATGTAGTAACTAAGTGACCATTGTAGCTCCTCTACCTAGATCTTTTTAGCCTAGTTCAGCCTATGAGCTTGGGTGGTAAGAGATTTTCTTTAGTGGTTGTGGATGACTTCACGAGATTCACTTGGGTAGTCTTGCTGAGTAGTAAAGATGAAACATATGAATCTTTTATCAATCTCAGTAATCAGATACTGATATAGGAACTAAAATTAGTAGAATTAAAAGTGATCAAGGACATGAATTTGAGAACATTCATTTTGAAGAATTTTGTTCAGCACATGGTATTGACCATAACTTCTCTTCTCCTTATACTCCTCAATGAAATGGGGTTGTAGAAAGGAAGAATAGAACCATAATAGAAATGGGTCGATCTATGTTGAGTGATAATAATCTGCTGAAGTATTTTTGGGGAGAAGCTGTTAACATAGCTTGTTATATCTTGAATTGGGTCTTAATTTGCCCAATTCTAGAGAAAACACCCAATGAGCTTTCGTGAGGGCGCAAGCCTAAGATTGGTCATCTCAGATCATTTGGCTGTAGGTACTTTATTCTTAACACCAAAGAGCAATTAGGTAAGTTTGATCCTAAAGCTGATGAAGGTATCTTTCTAGGATATTCAACTAATAGTAGGGTATATAGAATATGTGTCAGAAGATCTGGTCTATTATAAGAGTTTATGCATGTAGATTTGAATGAAAATAACAATGCAGATAGATATCCATGTGATGATGATGCAGGAGTAACCTAGTAAGCAAATCCACTCAACATGCCACTCTCTATGCTGCCCAACCCAGCATAAGAACCTATAGTTGAGGAACTCAAAGAAGATTATTATCTTTCAACCAACTTCAACGATGGTGAAGATCAACCTCCACCTTAGTAACCCCTTGCAGATCTTCCAGCTGATGATCCGAGTCTACAAATGGAGATTAGAACTCATCGTAACCATCTACTAGATAAAATTATTGATGATGTTTATAATCCAGTTATGACATGATGTCAACTCAGCAGGATGATGAGCCATCCAACTTTCATCATATTGATTGAACCCAAGAAGTTCGAAGACGTAAAAGGAGATGATTATTGGATGATTGCAATGCAAGAGGAGCTGGATCAGTTCAAGCACAATGATGTTTGGGATCTAGTTCCTAAGCCAAAATGGAAATCAATTATCGGTACCAAATGGGTTTTCAAGAACAAGCTTTATGAAGATGGCGCTATTACCAAGAACAAGGCCAGGCATGTTGCTCAAGGCTATAATCAACAAGAAAGAATCGACTATGAGGAAACCTATGCTCCTGTAACCCAACTTGAAGCTATACGAATCCTGTGAGGTTTTGCATCCCATATGAACTTCAAATTATTTCAAATGGACGTTAAAAGTGCATTGCTAAATAAATTCATTCACAAGGAAGTTTATGTCCGCCAGCCTCCAAGCTTTTAAGATCTAAAGAATCCTGAGCATAGCTTATGATAAGTGTATAATTACACTTATTATCATTATAATTTTACACACTAAACACTATATTTTAAGTCATTTTTATACTTCATATAAAAGATTTCACTTGTCATGTAGTTATTTTTTATGCAAATGCAGATACTAGGTAAATCTTGGGAGTAAAATCATCTAAAGTGGAATTCTACGAAAAAAGAGAGAAAAAAGTGCAAAAAGATGTGTGGAACTCAAAGATTTCGCTTAGGATCGAAACTGTCAAAGATCGGTGAAGTTGCAAGGAGAAATCTAAAGAAAATGCATTTCACGGTCACAATAACAATTCACGGTCGTGACTTATTCTTCTTCAAAACAGAATTCTACCAATAAAAGATTCTCAGTCGCAACATGTATATTGCAGATGTGAATTGGATGGTTTTTTAGTTTTATCTTCTTAACTACCAACTGCCAGATAAGCATGATCAACAGCCATCAACCGCCATCAACTACCAATAAAAGACACTCATCTGAAGTCAACCAATCATGAAAAGGTGCCTACCCATTGTGGATTAAATCAAAGCTTCTCAACCAATCACAATGAAGAGATGCAATCTTTCACCAATGGACATAACCCTTCGTTTGGATAGACGCAACCCTTCGAACTCTATAAATAGGGCTCCAAACTTCACAAATTTCATGCATCACAATGTGGACAACCAGAAAAGTAAAATATTAGAGTGCATGAGAGAAATATAGTGTGTTTATAGATGGAGAGTTCGTTACATTCATAAGTGTTAGCGAGAAAATGTTTAAGTGATTTGAATCCTTGTTTCGATCACTAGATTTCTCTATATTCTCGAGCGATTGTTGTATAAGTGTACTTGTAAATCACTTATCAATAAAATTTTTCATTCTTCAATATTCGTTTGTTCGATATTCACAAACAATAGCATCCTAGCAGAGTTTCTTTACGGGGCCGAGACCGAATTCGAAGCAAACGTAAGAATTGTGGGAATTGATGACTCCCATTAAAGAGTGGATACGGTTTGATCAACTCTAGCTTTCACTTGCATACCTTACAACTTTGCTTTTCTTTCTAGTTATACTTTCTATTTCGAAGTTTATGATATGTCTATGTGTCATAATGCGTATTTTGTGTTAAGTCTTTTACGTTAATCAAGTTAGATGCGTAGGAGTTAATTTTAAGAGTAGTTTTGGGGTTAACGATATTGTGTATAATCACTAGATCTGTGATATATCATTCTTTAGTGAGCTAACATTTTTGGAATGGTAACTTGCTAAATATGGCTATGTGAGAGCGACCCGTACTAAGCATAGTATTGATGTTGTCCAGGTTTATATAATTGTCTTAATTCATTTGCGCTAGGTTTAGAAAAGTCATCTCATGTGTTGCTCTACAATGAATAAGTGAACATTTGGGTATTTAGAACAGAATCTATTAGATTAGTTTAGTGAATCGTAACATCTTTGTTGAACTTACATGCTTTCTCTGCTATCCTTATTTCGTAGGGAAAATCTATATATTTAGGTTCTCTAATCTTTCATACCAATATTTACTCATTTTTCATTCTAATCCTTCTTTTCTAACCTTTACTTTATTATATTTTATTTTCTTTATTTTATCTTCCTTATCGATCTTTAGAGCTAGTCCTTCTTTGTGGGATCGATATCTTTTAAAACTACATCGCAACTGTATACTTGCAGTTATCATCATTTTTCTATTTGATAAGAGGTACTGGCAACACCTGTATTTTTCGTGAACAAGTTTTTGGCACCATTGATATATAGTCGAATTTTGAGAACAAACTATTAAACTTATCAGTAGAAAAGTGGCGAACAGCTTCAAACTAAAGAAAGCTCTCTATGGATCGAAGCATGCTCCAAGAGCTTTATATGAGAGGCTGACCAATTTCTTTATCAGTAAAGGCTATGATAGAGGGAATGCAGATACAACTCTATTTATCAGGCGAATAGTCCAAATCTATGTGGATGATAACATATTTAGAGAAACTTATGAGAAGCTGTGCAAGGAATTCTGGGAGGAGATAAAGAACAAGTTTGAAATTTCAATGATGGGAGAGCTCAACTTTTTCCTTGGACTTCAAATCAAGCATACTGAAGCTGGAATCTTCATTAGTCAAGCAAAGTATGCCAAGGATATCTTGGAGAAGCTTGACATGGGCATTCGAAGCTAATGTTCACTCCTATATCCACTGATACTATCTTAAGTAAAGATGAAGCTGGAAAACTAGTAGACAACAAGTTCTACAAAGGAATCATTGCCTCTCTTCTTTATCTTACAACTAGTAGGCCTACCATACAGTATATTGTGTGCTACTATACTCATTATCGAGCTGACCCTAGAAAATCACATCTAGAAACTGTGAAGAGGATTCTCTGGTATTTGCAAAGCTCTCTTGAAGTAGGTCTATGGTATCCTAACAGCACTGATTTTACTCCAAGAGGATTCACAAATGTTGATTATGGTAGAGACATGCTTGATAGGAAAAGCACTACAAGAAGATGCCATTTCCTTGGAGAATGCTTAGTCTCATGGTATAGCAAGAAGCAAACTTTTATTTCACTAAGTACAGCTAAAGCTGAGTACATGGCAGAAAGAAGTGATATAGCACAACTACTATAGATCAAGCAGTAACAGGAAGATTATGGTATAAAGTCTAAGTACCTTGAAGTTATGTGTGATAATAAGAGCATAATTGACCTATCTAAAAATCTAGTTCAACATGGAAGGTTGAAGCATATCAACATTAGACATCACTTCATGAGGGATCACGTGTCAAATTGGAGTTTGTTCCTTTAGAGGAATAGCATGTAGACATATTCACCAAACCATTGCCAAATGAGTAGTTCAATGTTCTAAGGAAGCTTATTGGAATAGCAAACCCCATGTGAACGAAAAATCAAGAATTTTTGCTAAGTGTCGAAAAGCAAATCTTAACTTAGCCAAAGGAGGTAACATGTGTCTAACACTATGTAGTTTTTAAAGTAACACTGTGAAAATCAGTTTCGTGATTAAAAATCAAATTCCGCGATTTAAAAAGACATGTGTTTGAATTGGAACCATCTACTACAAAACTCATTGTTTTATTAAGACGATGATTCAAGTGTTCATCCTAGAGTTGATTTTAATCCTGTGTTGAAAAGGCACCACGTATCTATGCAAGTTGAGAACATCTATAAAAGGTGAAATCAGAAAGGGAGAGAGGTTACTTACAATCTTGAATTCTGATCGTTCTCTCTACAGAAGAACCCTAAATCCCTTTCTATTCTCAAAATTCTCTCATATGCAAATGGTGATTACCAAAAGAACTCTCACACTTCAAGGCGAATCCAAGAAGAAGATGTTTGTACACATTGATGGATCATGGCAGAGAATCATCTTTCCAACAAGAACTGATTTCACCAAGGTGGAGTGGGCTGAAGACCTAGATTTTGATCTAGTGTTTGAAGTGAACTATGAGACTCTATTGCTCAATAAGTTCATGCACAAGATCATTAAGTAGCAAAATCTCAGCCAATTCTTATTTCTTGAAGGCCCTGCTATCAAAAGCCTCATCAAGGGTTTCTTCTCCACCCTCTACACCATTGAGGGATTTGAAGATGTTCTGTTCATGGAGTTCAACAATGTTTCCTACCTCATCTGCACTAATCTGGTATCTAGTCTACTAAATATGCCTTTGAAAGGTAGTGTTGAGAAAGATAGGAGATGAGGAGATGGTGGCTGTTCCAGCAGGTTAGGAACTCTACACAGACAATGGAGCTTGAAAAATAGTTGTTTTGGGGATGAGTTGGGAGGCAATAGCTTGTCATGAGCTACTTGTGAAGCTGCTGCTACCGAAGATTGTATCTTTGAGTAGCTGCACCCACTTTGAGAGGTGTGTGGTCTACCATACGGTAGAAGGTAAGCAACTTAATTGGCCAATATTGCTTATGCATCACTTGACCAAAGTTACAACCATCTACCATTATGGTTACCTCATCACCATTTTGATGAAGGCTATGCGGTTGGACATTGCCCCATTTTCTTATGGCCCGTTGGTGATGGTAATTCTAATGAAGAAGGTATTGGACATTCCGCATTTCAGCAAGCTAAAGTATAAGCAGGTTCACACCCACTACATAAAGGCCAAGCATCTGAAGTTGAAGAAGGCCAGAGTCGAACCAATAGTGTTCCCAAATGTTATGCTCAAGGGAGACGAAGATGCGTTTGGGATTAACTTTGAGGGCACTAGCTAAGAGACCAGTGAAGATATCCCTTTATCAGCTTAGCTGAGTGTTAGGGATAACACGGAGCGATGGGTCAAGAGTGCGCAGAGATGAGAGGAACGGTCCACCAGGGTGTTTTTGTTGAAAATAATATTACCTGGTCGTAGACCCGAAAAGTTTTGGATTGAGAAAGAGAAAACATTTTTAGATCTATCAAACTCTAATCCATCATCTCTTAGTGTAGAGTCACCACCTGGATTAACTCTTTCCAAGAATTAGAGTCCTGTGAGGCATAACGTCCGGGGGACGGCCCACTAAGACACAAAGATTTGGGTTCGGGATAAGTTG
Source organism: Euphorbia schlechtendalii (assembly GCA_949673415.1). Classification (NCBI taxonomy): domain Eukaryota; kingdom Viridiplantae; phylum Streptophyta; class Magnoliopsida; order Malpighiales; family Euphorbiaceae; genus Euphorbia; species Euphorbia schlechtendalii. The sequence goes on from CATIWQ010040104.1 coordinate 33,950, forward strand.
CTTATTTCTTATTGGACCACATTATATTACATCTATAGAAAATCGTATTTCTTAATTGTGCATATTAGCACTTATGTTATTTTTCGTGTTGTTATGCATGATTCACGTATATTTGAATACGATAAATCCATCCATAAAGTAGTAAATAAATACAGAAAGTAAAGATTATAAATTACAAAACCTTGGGGGATGCAACCACCCGCCTAATCTATTAATTACATTTCCTAAAAAAATAATGAAATTGCAATACCCGAAGGAAAATTAAAATCCTAAACATACATCTAGTCCTAATCTACTTGCATCCACAAAGGTTAGCATAGGGTATATTACAACACATTGCATGTATGCTCAATTTTGGCTTTGGCGAGGCCCGTGTGGCCTATTGAAAAATCATGGTAGTGAATTTATTATTTGAAATAAAATAATTCATTTTATTAACACGTTGGTTGCTTATTTCAATTAATGAAATTGCTTGCATGGTAAAATAGTGAGGGATATTTTCCGGGAATATAGTTTTATTCCCTTCGTGGGGGTATTCTAACATATATCTTCATTAATAAGGAAATTACAGATGAAGAAAGAAAAATTACAACATTCAGAATAAAATAGAATAATAAAATTCCTAGGTTCGTAGATGAAATCAGAATAAGGAATAACAGACAATGAGCACGAAATTAGCAGTTCTAGGAACTTAGAGGCTTACCCTTACAGAACGAATCCACTTCAACAATATCCGATCGACCTTAGAAAGCAATCCATGTCATCATTTAGTTTTAGTGGTTGAAAACTTGGTGTAAATCTTGAAAATACTTATTTAATTCCCGAAATTAGTTGCAGTTCTAAAAGCTATATTTTTCTCTCAAAATTTCCAGTCTCGATTACCGAAAATTCTAGAAATATTTATAGGGGAAAAATCCCAAAAATCCAAAAATGGCAACGAATTCCGGTGAGGCTTGTTAGAAATTCTGGCGGACTTTGCTAGAATCTGGTGAGGCTCGTCAAAGTCTAGCGAGGTAGGTCCCCGATTCCGGTTTTTGAAATTTTTTCATATTTTTCGTATTTTCCATGTATTTTTATATTTTTTTTGTATTTTTAATTAATTTTTTGAACTAAAGAGAGAAATTAATTAATTTTATTAAAATTCCTTTTAAATTTAGAGACGAGGAACACTCCCATATGAAGGCGTCTGTATAATCGAGAATTGTGTGGTTCAAGGATAAAATCCTAAAAAGCCTTCATCATCGAACGCGCGAGCTGGTACAAAATCCCATGCTCATAGATGCCCCTCATGTGATTGCTGCTAGTTACATAGCAGTATGATCACAAGAAAAGAGTGAAGGGAGGTGGACCAGTGTCGCTTTATTCTAGGGGGACCCAGGACCCGCAAGTGTTACCTGGGTGAACATATCCAGTTCTGGAAGACCAAGCCAGTGTCAGAGAGACGCATCCCTCCTACGTCTCCCATCGAACTATTCTAGGCACACTTAGTGATCACCGATCCCGAGGAGAGGTAGTTGTTCTTTGAGGAGCATAGTGTGTGGCTCTCTAGCCAGTGCGGAGATTAAGAGGCATTCATTCAGGAGAGGCTGCTCCCACTTCATCCACTAACCCAGCTCAAGGTAGTGTGACCTCTTGCATAGTTTGGGAGTCAGGGAGTTGACAGATCCGGTGCGGGTGCTAGTGGCACCCATGTAGGCTATCTGGTATGAGAGTTGTATTAATTATTTTGTTTATATTAATCTTGTTTCTGATAATTTGTCTGTTTATGTAGGAGGTCGCCTAGAAGAGGGCCCATGTTCCCAATTTTAATGCTTTGGTCGGGGGTGCAAGCACATCTACTTCTGATGTTATTGAGGGAAGGTTCACGATTCCCCTTGACTCATCTTTTTGTTTGATGGGTTTTACGAGGGCCGAGCGATAGGTGCCTCTCCCTCAGAGCTACAACACACTAGCCTGTGATCCTTCTCACACCACTCTTGTGAGT
>CATIWQ010040105.1:0-14477 GCA_949673415.1 Euphorbia schlechtendalii
TTTGAAGGGTTGCGTCTATCCAAACGAAGAGTCACATCCATTGGTGAAAGATTGCATCTCTTCAACGTGATTGGTTGAGAGGCTTTGATTCAATCCACAATGGATAGGCACCTTTTCATGATTGGTTGACTCCTGATAAGTTTCTGTTCGTTGGTAGTTGATGGTGGTTGATCATACTTATCTGGCGGTTAGTAGTTAAGCAGATAATACCAGAAAACCATCCATGTCACGATCGCGTTATGTGATTCGCAACCGTGAACCTTTGATTGGTAGATTTCTATTTCTGAAGTGAACGGGTCGCGACCGCGAGGTATTGCCACGACCGTGAATTGAGTTTTCTTCAGAAATCTTCTTGTAACTTCATTGATCTTCGATAGCTTCGATCCTAAGCCAAATCTTTAAGTTCCACGCATCTTTTTGCATGTTTTTCACTCTTTTTTCATAGAATTCCACTTTAGCTCATTTTACTCCCAAAATTTACCTAATATCTGCATTTGCATCAAAAACAACTACATACCACGTGAAATCTTTTATATGAAGTATAAAAATGACTAAAACTATAGTGTTTATTGTATAAAATTTATATAATAATAAGTGTAATTCTATTGATTTTAGTTCCTAGTTCATTCATTATCCGATTACTGAGTTAGACAAAAGACTTAAAGGTTTCATATTTGCTACTTAGCAAGAATACCCATGTAAATCTCGTGAATTCATCCACAAAACTAATGAAAATCTTTTTCCGCCCATGTTCATAGGTAAATAGGAACAAATAGATCTAGATGAAGGAGCTTCAACGATCTCTTAGAGACCACATTGTTTATCGATCTAAATGACTTTATAACTTGCTTACCAAGCTGGCAAGTTGAGCAAAACCTATCTTTCTCAAAGCTAATACTAGGTAAACCCATAAATAGTTACTTTTTATCCAGTTTGGATCGAATGTTCATATTTATATGACCCAACCTTATGTGCTAAAGCCACAAATTATCCTCCTTAGATACGAGACAAACATTAGTGGAGCTCAGAGATAAATTAATCATATACACATTATTTATTCTGGGATCAAAGAGTATAGATGAGACAGTCTTACAGTTAATAACTGAGCAACCTATTGAATCGTATGTAACCTTCCTGCCTTTATCACACAGCTGGGCTACAGTAAGCAAATTGAACTTGAGTCCTTTGACCAGAGAAACCTATTTGATTGAAGGAGAAATAGCGATAGTGCACACCCAACAATCTATCCTTTTTGGTTATCTTTGAAACTGATACTTCCATTTCTTTTACGCTCCAATGAGATGAGCTGACTTTCATCTCCTATCATATGCCTAGAGAATCCTCTATCTAAATACCAAATTCCATTGTCACCAACAGATCTTAGGCTCGCTTGCAAAATAGTTACGTTTTCTCAAGTACCTATGCTTAAGAGCCAGGTCCTCCTTTGTTAGCAATGCTTAGATTAGACTAGTCGTATTAGTCATAATAACCATTTTTATGCCTACAAAAAACTGTGACATGTCCAGCTTTACCGTAAAAGCCAAGTACCGTTTTCGTTTTGGGCTGGCTCACTTTCTTCTTTTTAGAGGAATTCTTCCTCTTAAAATTACGAGTTTGGTAACGCGAAGTTTAACTGTTAGCTGGAGGAAGATTCCATTTCTCCTTTAAAGCTGTTATATCAGCAATTGACTCATCTAATTGCTTAGTGAGCTTACTTTTATGAATTCATGATATTCAGCTTTTTCTTGAAGAAAGTAATGGTATCAAGGGACAAGGAAGCAATTGTGTCTTCCTTGTCTTCACTTTCCCTCATTGGCTCTTTATGTTTTCAACCAACTTATTAGTCAGCTTCATTACATCAAAGAATATATAAGAAAACCCTTCAATTGATAACTAGATTTCTGAATGTACCTCAGCTTGTGATAATTCACTTTATTGTACTTAGCTTCAGTGTTAGCAGCGAATTGATTGCTCTTAGAAGCAAATGATGAGCTCTCACCCTTTCCTTCTCAATCGCCATCAAGCATAGGTTGGCAGCATCTGTAGCCTCTTCATCAAATGATGAAGATTCTTCTAAATTGCTCCAAGTGGCAGCAAGTGCCTCATTCTTCTTGGCTAAATTCTTCTTGAATTTTTCTTTCTTGAATTGACAAGATGATTGAATATGCCCTTTCTCGCCACATGCAAATTATTATATTGGTCCTACCTTTGCCCTTCCTCAGCTCCATGCCAATGTTGAGTTGACTTGGTTTTACTAGGAAACTTCTTCTTGTTGAACTTCCTATCCTTCTTCATGAAGCATCTGAATTTCCTCATCAAAAGTGCCATTTGCTCGTCTGAATCATTATTGGTAGATTCGTCTAATGAGTCAGCTTTTAGACAACGGCTCTGCCCTCTCTCTCCTTGCCTTTAATCCTTTTGGAGTCATTGGTATATTTCCTCAGGGACATTTCTTAAGTCATCAAGGTGCCTATGAGCCCATCATAGCTATAGGTCTTCAGGTCATGAGCCTCCTCAATTGTGCTCTTCTTGGCATCCCACTCTATAGTGAGAACTCGAAGAATTTTCTTCACCATCTCTTCCTCGATGAACTCCTTGCCCAATCTTTTCAGCTCATTAATAATATTAAGGAACCTAGTATTCATCGATTGAATACCCTCACTAGCACCCATCTAGAACAGCTCATACTCTTTGAGCATGAGGTTGATCTTGGACTCTTTGACCTTGTCAGTCCCCTTGTAGGTTATGTCCAGCTTTCTCCAGATTTCTTGCATTGTCTCGCAGCTTGAGACCCTATTAATCTCTATAAAATCTAACTCATAATATAAGTAGTTGATGGCTGCCGCATTCTCCTTAAGAAGCCTTAGGTCAGTATCATCATAATCATCTGATCAATTGGGACTCGTACCCCATTCTCAACAATAGTTAGAATTCTGATCATCTGATCAATTGGGACTCGTACCCCATTTCTCCAGATTTCTTGCATGCTCTGAGACTAAATGAAGTTTTTCATGCTATTTTTCCAAAACATATAATGATTACAATCAAACAATGGAGGCCTGGTTATAGACATTCCTTCTTTAAGGAGAATAGTTTGTCCTGAGCCGGAGCTAAAGTTGTTATAAGCCATTTTGGATCTTTAACTCAAAGATGGTGAGTCTATGAGTTGAGCACTTACTTGGATACCACTTGTTGGTCTGAAATAACTTAATAATCATAGCATAGGGGTGAATGCTTTACTTGGTTCTTTTTAGAGTTTATAAAAATTCTTCTCCAATTTCAGTTTTTAGATGCATGCTGAAAAACATATGCTGAGTGCAAAAAACTATAAACAACTAAACTTCATTGACTTACTTTAACTTCAATCACTACTAAGTACTTCACTTAGCTCAGATTGGTTTTTTCAAGCTAAACTTATAAAACATAGAGAATGATGAATGTGCAAGACACTATAAAGATAAGCGACAAAGGTTAAAAACTTTTACACCTGAGATTTATCTTGGTTCGGCCTCAAGCCTACCTCCGAGCTTTAATCCACTAGAGTATCTTTCCTTCCTTAGGCGGAGAAGCCTTTACAGTCGGTAGAATCGATTATGAAAAGTACCTTCCTTTCTACCTACCTCTCAATCCACAATTTATGTACCCTTCCTAAACTATCACTCAGATAAATGAATAGAAACGTGAACAAAGTATTTCAACTTATAAAAAATCTTGAATTTTTTACAATGTTATATCTAAGATTGATTATCTCTATTAAAAACTGATTGGAAGATTTATGTTTGCTTTGATTGCTTTTTCGAAATTTCTGAATGCTGGGAATATGTAGACAGTATTTCAGCTTTAAGAAATTCGAGGTGATTCGCTAAGTTTGAACTTTTGCTTTAGTCTTCCTTTTATACATGAAGTCCTTGGAAGTGGCCATTTCAAATTTTTCATTCTGACCTTGTCTTCAATTTCTCTTTTCCTCATATCTTTCAAAATTACCCATTTGAAACAAATTCCATGACGTTTAAAGAAAGAGATTTCAAAAGTTGAGGCGTGAGATTAATTCTTTAATCCGAATGCATCAAAAACTCATTTTATCTTCAAGAAATCCTATTTTGATAAAGAGGCATGCGAGATGTAACGTGGAAGTTTGTGATTTGTCTTGTTGCTGATGTTGTATAGTTGCGTGGAGACATTGGGAAACGAGGCATGTAAGAGGATTCCTTTTGTCTTAGACTTTAGTGAGGATTCTCCAACATTCTGTACTGATACCTTTTCATTGTGATGACCACTTGAATATCCAACACTTTTTCTCCTGAAAAGAATCAAAGTAATATTTTGTCCCTCAAAGACAACGTTAAAAGCATTTGTGTCATTTATTTCTCTAAGTGTCAAAGAAATCATCTTTTCTAAAATAAAAGCAACTAAGTTTAGCAAAGTCTATATCTTGCAAACTATGTAATACTAAGCTGGACCTAGCGTTTCTTACTCTAAGCCATAACTTAATCAAAAACTCAGTAAACTGAGTTGTTTTCCCTTAAACAAACTCATGTGAACTTGTTTAATTAAGAGTCTACTTATTACTCAATTAATTTCATTATCCTAGACAGTTTGTTATTTCCAAAACGTTTAATTACTGTGAAGTACTATCAACTTGGGTTCAACAAAGATCAACATGGAAGGTTATGAAAAAGTTAGAAGTGATTGCATTGTGCCTATAAGAAAAGTTTTTGATTTGGGTCATCTCAAAGATCTTCAACACTCAACATTTCACTCTGGATACACCAAGATCCAAAATTTGAAAAAAAAAGGCTAAGGTGAAGCCAGCCATTATGCCAATTGATGTACATAAAGAAGACATGAATTCAGAGTTTGATAAGAATTAGAGGATGATATTCCCATTAGGAAACATCTTAAGAAGGTGAAAGCTTCAGTTAGTCTAGAAGTAAAGAAATCAAAGAAGAGGCAAGCCATATACAACAGAAAAATGTTAAAGTCCCTACTAAGAGGGAACCTAAGATGTTGAAGCTTAAGACAAGGGCTTAGTTCGTAGAGGAGGCTAGGAAGGCTAAACAAGCTAAGGAAAGTGATGGAGAAATCAATGTTACTAATCTACTACCTCCTAGGCTTGAGTCTGTGAAAATGTTAAGAAGATGACTGTGATAGAGATATAGCAAGATTTGAAGAAGAAAAATAGGAAATTCTCTCAAGTAGAGATAGAAGCAACATATTTGCTAGAACATGATGAGAAGAATTTAAAGGGGGCTCGAAAGAAGTGGACTGCCCCTAACAGAGCTAAAAGGAGTTTGAAGCTAGTGGAGAGTGATGAGGTAGTAGAGGAGATCTGCCAAAGCAAAGTTGAAGAAAAATCATCAAGTGCTGACTCAAATGCCCGGTCTAAAGAGAAAACTCATGAAACCACTCAGTCAGCTAAGTTACCTAAGGCTGATATATCCTTGTATCAAACAACTATCCCACAAGTACGAAAATCACCATCCCCTACACCTACACCTTCTACTTTTACTTCTGATTCCATTTCTTCACCACCAAAAATCAACCCTTCTTCACAACGACAAGCTTCTCAAACATCCATCTTCAAACAAAAGTCTCTACCACCTCCTTCTACTTTTATACTTGTAAATTCTTTTCCTTCCTTACCAAAAGAAAATCTTAAAACATCCACTCTTCCACCAACTACAAATTCTACACCAACCCTTCTTCAAACCAAACCACTATCCCCTCAATCCCTTTGATTGGGGATGTTCCTCATACTAAGAATTACGCTCATGAGGGAACACTATCAGTAGTGAGTTGTGTCGAGGAAAATTTTATAGCCAAGGAAGCAACTCTCACCAGCAGCAATTATGTCCAAGAGGACACTAATGATTTATCTATCTTGGCTAAGATAAGAGAGATAGCAAGGTCTAGATACCCATCTCTTAAATTTATTGCCGATTAAGATGTAGCAGTTATCCAAGTGATACTAGTTGAGGAATTGATGGTGCCTGCCAAGAAGAAAAGGTTGTTGTGAGCATAGGATTCTTGGTCCCTCTCGTGAAACGATGATGAAAGCTTATTTTTTATCTCTTCAGATTTTTACAAACCATAATCAGGGCTAAGATGGTTTCAAAATAAGTTCTCCCGGCCATTCTGACCCTTCTCACATGTTAAAATAATTAATTTAATCATTTGATAATTTTATTTTATAAATTTAGTTCCCCTTTCCATTTGTTAGGAACAAAACAAGTGTTTTCATCCTTAAAAAACTTATTTTATTCGCTTAGAATAAATAAAAATACATAAAAGTATTAAATGTTAAGTTTTATATGTCAGAAAAATTAAAAATATTATAGTTAAAAAAGTAAAAAAAAATCGGTTACCTTTGCTTTTTGAGAAACATGGGACCTCAACGGGTCTCCAGGGACTCGGTTCCCCTGTGGCCGGTCCAGTGCCCCTACACCTATACTAGCTCCAATCCTACCAGATCGGTGGTGTTCATCATTCTAGGCTGCCACCAGTTGAGTTAGAGGGGCTTCGGGTTTTAACCTGGGTTCCCCATTTTTTACGTTTTTGGTGTTTTTTATTTTTACCCTCACTTTTTAGTCAACCCAAAAGGGTATAAAATGGTTCAAACTTTGAGGAGAGAGGGGAGACACCTAATTTCATCCACTTTTTGGGTTAGAGTGAGAAAGGAGACAAGAAAGCATAAAATTTGGTGAGAAAGTTTGGGAAAAAGGGGAAATATCCCACTTCCTTTAATTTTTCTTCCATTTTCTTAAACTTTTCTTGGTTTTGCCTCTTGAGACTTTGGATAGATCCTTTAAATGTCTTCCTTTAGAACCTAAAATCACTAAAAAAATCCATCTTCAACATTTTTTTCTTATCTTTTTTTGGTGTTCTTCAACAAAAACTCAACAAATCAACAAAAAAGGCTTGGGCGGATTCTTTTTATGGCATTTCGGCTCAAAAATCATTGAGAACACGTCAGAGGGATAAGCTTCTGAGTTTTTGGAGACTTGTAGGCTTTTTTGTGAGTTTACATTGTGTTTTTGGGTGTTTTGAGGGTGAAAATGTATTATTAACCCGATACCCCTCTAGTTGGATCAGTGCCCCTATAATAGGACCAGCAACCCTCTAGTTAACTATAGAGGCATCGGCAAACTACAAAGGTACCGGTTCTCTTAGAGGGGCACCGCTCCATATTGATTTAACATGGTTTAAAAGTCTATTTTTCACCTATCTTGTGCTTTAGAAATGAAAAACTTTGAGAAAAATCATAGATCCCCGGGGTCTTTGTATTCCAACCAGTGCCCCTCTTGGCAACCAGGCCGCCCCTAGGGACCTAGAATGGCACTGGTCTAGGTGGTGGCCAACTAGGCTACCACCGATCAGACCTAGAGGGGTGCCTATCAGATTTTCCAACCAGATTATCCGTTTGTTGTTTTTTCGCTAAAGATTTCAAATTTTTGCTACGTTTTAGGCATCCATAAAGACAGGATTCAATATTACTCGATAATCGACCACACTATATACCATGTAACATCTCCAAATAATTCAAATGAGCAAGATTGAGTCTAAAATAAACTGTTTTTAAAAGAAAAATCGATTGGAAACTCGAATTTCCACTTTTAGAAATCAATCGAGCACAACACTTTTAACTATTACCCTAATCTAACTTTTTGCATGTTTAATTGAGTCTTGTTTGATGTTAATGACCCAACTTGTGATGTGCCATAGAAATTGTTGTAACCCCTTGTGATTGTAAGTTAGATGTATGTGAGGATTTTAATCATTCGGGTATTGCTCTTGTAAAAATAAATGTATTTATAGATAAAAATTGTATTTAGGACCAATTCTATACCCTTAAAATGAATTATTCATTCCCTACACCCTAGGTTAAAGGCCTTTTATTTTTATTATTTGTATTTATTTTCTTTACTTGTTGACTTCCCACACTAAATAATTAATCATTTTTTTGCTTGTGGATGCTTTAAATCGCCAAACATAAATTGAAAACGACTAGAAAAATAATTGAAATAATTTTAAGGTGTTGGCTTGCATGTAATTATAACAAAAATAATGATGAAGTAGGTAAATTATCTAGACCCGAATCTCTATACTACGGTGCGGTTTAGCCTTAACAGATATAGGTTGTACCAATTCCCCAAAGAGCTGATCTAGGTGGCGACTCAGTAATATAGGCTCGAGGTTTAGGCCTTGAGTCTTTTCAAAACTTTATTTCATCTTTCTCGCAAAACCCTCATGCCTCATCTCATGAGGCCGATGCCTTGCGGAAACCATCTTCCGCTCAAAGTGGAGACTCCAGTGGGGAATGTACTTCTTTTTAAAAGACTTTGATGAGTATTAAAAAGTCATTAAATGAGTTCATCCACCTCTATAATATTTTACCAACACATATGCATTAAATGGATTTGTATTAAAGTTAGGGTGCCAAATTTTAACATGAAGCCACAAAAGTATGACTTGTGACCCCATGGGGATCGAGGATGCCTAGTGAGTAGATCACTTGTTACCAAATCGCATGTACGTCCCTCGTTCACACCTATTTGGGAAGAGGCTTGGAGTGTATTGTAGTGTAATAAGAGCCTTCTACATCAGCAACCCTTGTGATCGAACTAATATAGCATCACCATAGTAACTTACCTATGGGTGTACCAAAATATTTCTATGTGATTTGTGCAGGTTCGCTCCTTGACATCACCGTGGTATCAAGATTATCTAAGCTTCGAATTAGAAGCCAAACCCTTTATTCTACGGGAGGCGTATGGTTCGAAGAATTATTATCGCGTGCATGCTACGTGTTATGTGTTTAATCACTTTCACCATCCATTTACATATGCAAATACAAACAACATCTCACACCATGTACATCACATTAACCACATTCTTTTGTGCAGACACTAACTTACACACACTCATTCTTTTTATAAGTTAGGGTTTTAGAATGCTCATGAAGTATCATAGCATCACGAATAAACCCAAAAGCATCATAAAATACCCCATCGGTGTTCATACACCTTAAAGATGTTGGAGGTCACATCACCTTAGGGAACCCGCTGACATAACATATCCACTCACTTGTGATTCCTAAATGACATCTGAAACTCCACCCAAATTTAGTCATAATACTCAATTCATTCATTTCACCACATAGGTTATCCCAAATAATCACAAACATCATTCATTCATCACTCTCCACAACATAAGGGTATAACACATTATTTTACCCAAAAATAAAAAACCACACACCCAAGTTCTCGAACCCATGGTAAGGCATTACCATCATTTCCTTACCCACGTTTAAAAATCCAAAATCCCACTTCAGTTCACCGCATTCAAGCTCATCTCTTGAGAGAACACATGGATCTCTCTTGACCTCCAAACCCAAAGGTTAGGATATCATTTCATCGCTTCATGATTATTTGAAAAAACCTTTAGGAATCATAAATTCATAAAACATCAAGACATGTATAGTCTGATCTAATCTTATTTACATTCAACGTGGGTTCGACAAAAGGAGTGTCTTGTCTGATTATCACTAAGTGTCATCTTAGTCATTCAAGAGGGTATTCTATGGTCAGCTTTGAGTGAGGGGTCAGTTGCGAGCTTCGATCAGTCAATCAAATTGTCATAGTCAAATACCATGGTTAATCCTATTAGGGATGATGTTAGCAGTTAGGGAAAACAGCAGCAGTACTCAACCGATCCTAATCAAGGGGGAGGTCTTCAGTCTAAAAATAGGGCTGATGCAGATGCAATTTTGACTAGAAAGCTTACTAGTACGCAATTACATGCCACTCTTCAAGAATCTATGAGGAAAATATTGGTCGAACAGAGGAATTTTGACAAGATTTATGAATCTGAGCTCCATCTCACTAATGGAATTCGTTCCCTTGCTAGTCAGGGGCATGCTTCTGCTTTGTAAGCCAATCATGGTTCTCTCTTGAACCAAGGGTCTCAATATTATCTAGCAGCTAGGTCAGGGAAATTTTGTAATCTTATTCATGCATAGGCTTTGGGCTACCAAAGCTGTCTGATTTGGAATGCTTATAATATCTTCCAATATGGTACGTCTGGGCAAGCCACACCCTATTATTTTATGCATGGGGTTTCATGAACAATTGTTCGACCTGTGAGTGTTAATCCTTTTATGAGAACTTCACTAGCTTATTCTGACTGAAAGTCTTAGTTGCTTTTTCCCAAAATAAATGCTCCGTCTTCGCAAGGGTTCACTTCTCAGCACTCATCTTTTCCCATTCAAGGAGCAGCCCACTTTCAGGGATAGTTCACTGAGCCAACTATCTTCAAGAATCAATATCAGAATTTCCAATAGCCACAAAATGCGCCACAATTCTTAGTCACGCTAAGGGACATGATTCATGCTCAACCTCTTACTTTTCGCTCTGCCTCAATCGAGACTCAAAATCTAGATGTGTATGCCCAAGTAGTTGAAGGACCAATTTCTCACAAACTCTCCCCTGAAATGGCTGAGTTATGGCATCAATTCTTGGCATCCCAAGCCAATACTCTTCAAGCTTATCCTCAATTAACTAGCTCTTTGAGGGACAACGACTAGATCCCCAATGATTTTATCATGCCGGAATTAGTACGGTACCAAGGAGTGGGGGATCCTCGTTCCCACATAAAAAACTATTAGACGGTGATGAGAGCTAGGAAATTGAGTGACAAGATCCTTGCTCATATGTTTATCACAACCCTAAGGGTTGCATGAGATAAGTGGTTCAATAACCTTCCAGAAGAGATTGCCAATTACTGGGGGTGATTGTCCAAAGCATTTATCGAGCACTATGGCTTTAAAAGCATAGTGAAAATGACGTTCAAAATCTTGAAGTTGTAAAGAAAAGAACAGGTGAAAAATTTAAGGCCTATGTTCGCCACTTTTCTACTGATAAGTTTAATCAATTCCAAAATCTCGTGAACTGTTGGCTATTCACTACACCAAAAACTTGTTCACAAATAAATGTAGGTGTTATCAATACCTCTTATCACATAGAAAAATGATGATAACTGCAAGTATACAGTTGTGATGTAGTTTTAAAAGATATCAAACCCACAGAGAAGGAACCAGGTCTAAAGATATGGAAGGGAAAAATAAAACTAAGGAAATAAAAATAGAATTAATATTTTTGGGTAGGAAGATTAGAATGAACAGTTGAGAAAATATAGATGTGGAAGATTAGAAACTCTAAGCATAGAGATTTTTCATTACAAACAAGTATAGCAGAGAAAACATGCAAGTTTAACAAAGATGTTTCGATTCTCTAGATTATCTAGCAGACTCGATTCAAAACACTCAGATGTTCAATGATTCGCCGCAGAGCAAAACATGAAATGACTTTTCTAAGTCTAGCCAAACGAATTAAGAAAATTATGAAAACCTGGACAACATCAATATTATGCTTAGAACGAGTCGCTCTCACATTACCACATTTAGCAAGTTACCATTCCAAAAATGCTGGCTCACTAAACAGCGTTATATCACAGATCCAGTGATTATATACGATATCATTAACCCCAAAACTACTCTTAAAATTAACTCCAACGCATATAACTTGATTAACATAAAAGACTTGGCATGAAATACGCAATATGACATATAGAAATATCATAAACATTGAAATAGAAAGTATAAGTAGAAAGCAAAGCAAAGTTGTAAGGTATGCAAGTGAAAGCTAAAGTTGATCAAACCGTATCCACTCTTTAATGGGAGTCATCAATTCCCTCGATTCCTGCATTTGCTTTGAATTCGGTCTCGGCTCTTACAGAACCTCTGCTAGGATGCTATTCTTTGCGAATATCGAACAAAGGAATATTGAAGAATGAAAACTTTTATTGATAAGTGATTTGCAAGTACACTTATACAACAATCGCTCGAATACGTAGAGAAATCTAGTGATCGAAACAAGGATTCGAATCACTTAAACATTTTCTCTCTAACACTATTGAACGTAGTGATTCTAACTACACACAAACTATATCTCTCACTTTTTCTAATTCTAATGCCACCTTTACACTCTGGTGTTGCACAAAATTTGTAAGGAAATGAAGCTCTATTTATAGAGTTTGAAGGGTTGCGTCTATCCAAATGAAGAGTCACATCCATTGGTGAAACATTGCATCTCTTCAACGTGATTGGTTGAGAGGCTTTGATTCAATCCACAATGGATAGGCACCTTTTCATGATTGGTTGACTCTTGATAAGTGTCTTTTCATTGGCAGTTGATGGCGGTTGATCATGCTTATCTGGCAGTTGGTAGTTAAGAAGATAATACCAAAAACCGTCCATGTCACGACCGCGATATGTGATTTGCGACCATGAACCTTTGATTGGCAGACTTCTGTTTCTGAAGTGAACAGGTCGCAACAGCGAGGTATTGTCACTACCGTGAATTGAGTTTTCTTTAGAAATCTCCTTGTAACTTCACCGATCTTTAACAGCTTCGATTCTAAGCCAAATCTTTAAGTTCCAAGCATCTTTTTGCACCTTTTTCACTCTTTTTTCATAGAATTCTACTTTAGCTCATTTTACTCCCAAGATTTACCTAGTATCTGCATTTGCATCAAAAATAACTACATACCACGTGAAATCTTTTATATGAAGTATAAAGATGACTTAAACTATAGTGTTTATTATCTAAAAGTATAATGATAATAAGTGTAATTATACACTTATCAGCCTACTATGGCAAGTGGATGAAGATGCAAGTCTTATCGAAAGATAGACTGAACCTTTTGAGATGATTGTGAAATTGCTAGATAGAGCATTGCCTTTTTATAAGAAGAGTTGTGGATATATTTTATAGCTATAATGAAGTGCATGTGAAGGTAGAAAAGTTAGAGAGAATCCATAATCTTGAGCATGCCACCAATATGAGCCAAGGTAAGACGTGATATAACAAGTCGAATGATAGCTTTGCTGCTACTACTCATGCTCCTTCCAATTCGAAGCAAACCAATGTAAAAAACATCATTTAGGTGGTATAGCTCATCGGAGATTTTTTTTCTAACCATCTACAGATTTCCACCAAGGTATATCTCCCTATATCCTGACTTTGACATAATTATTTGCTAAGCTCAGAGAGCTTAAATTTATGGACATCCTCAAGCCTTATGCATCTCATAAGGCCAATAAATGGAGCAATTATTTCACCTACCATGTTGCCCACAAGCATCACACCAACAATTGAGAGCTTATTTTAAAGAACATTGAGAAGTTGGTGGCTGAAAACATGCTCCAGCCTTAAAGCCCATCACTATCTCTAACCTTCTACCTCAATTTGAGAATAAGATGGAGATGGTCCACTCGAGTTTTAGCCCAGAGTATGTGTTCTTCCTAGACCTGTTCGTCGGGCATGGCGGGCTTTTTACAAAAAACGTTAATCTAAGCCCGGCCCAAGCCCGTACTTTAGAACTTCGGGCTCGGGCCGGGCTAACAAGGTCATTCCCAAGCCCGGCCCAAGCCCATGAATATTTTATTTGTTATTAATTTTTTTATTAAACTAATAGAAAAAATATAAAAAAAAGTTAAAATATGTTTAAATTTTAAATATAATTGCATTGTTTACTTAAAATCTTTAATATTTAGTAACATTTATTGTAACAAAGTATAAAAATTTAATAGGATAAAATATAAAATTTTAAAATAATAATAAATTTAATGTATAAATATATAATAAATATATAAAATTATTTATCGGGCCGGGTTCGGGTATTTATATAAAAACCAAGCCCGGCCCATAAATTTTCGGGCTTTAACGGGCTCGGGCTCGGGTCGGGTTTTTTAAAAAAATACGTGTCCAAACCCGACCTATGGAAACGAGCTCGGACCCCGCCCGGCCGCGAACAGGTCTACTTCAGACTACATTTTCTTTCCATTTTTTTGTCTCTGTAAAAATATAGTAATTTTAAATTTAAGTTAAGAATTTGTTTGTCATTGCTCTGGTCAAAAGTCAAAACAACTTATTACAATTTCTTTACTTATGAAAATTTTTCTACACGGTTTTATGGCTTATACTTTAACTTATAAGTTGTGTCAATCACGCGGATATTTACAAAAATTAACATTGCAAATCTTGCTCAGCTAGTGATAAAATGCAATGATGTGCATGACTGGGTCAGGTTAGAACATCTAGCCAAAGTTTGATTAACTCGGAACAATTGAAACAGATAAATTTTTTCACAGAACTTTTAATCTTTGATGTTTGCTAGTAGATTTTTACCATTAAAATCAACACTCATGTGTGAGAGTATACCTACTTTATATTAATCAAAATTGCAAATTAAATACTCACCGAAACTCACGAATACTCAAGAATTTGGAAAAGGAGAATTATATATGTTCAAATACAAAGAAAATAAGTTGAACACTTAAATATATGTTGGACAATACACTTTTAGAAGCTTTTGTATTAAAATCAATAGTGTTAATACTATTATCTCTTACTAAAACA
>CATIWQ010040106.1:0-11731 GCA_949673415.1 Euphorbia schlechtendalii
CATTAGTTGTAACTGACATATTTTTTTGTTTCAAATTAAAATTATTTGTCACATAAATAATAATTTTTTGCAATAAGTTTTTTATGTTGTCACCAAAATAGTTTTTGTGATAGTAAAATTATTATTGTCACATATTAAATATTTTTAGTGACAATCATTAATTGTAACTAATATGTTTTTTGCTTTAAACTAAAATTATTGTCACAAAAATTACAAATTTATTGTGACACATTTTTATATTGTCACCAATATATTATTCGTGACATTATAATTTTGTTGTCACGTTTTCTACTTATAGGTTACCACATAAGTTGTAACAAAAATTTATTAGTTACGATTTTAAATTAGTGTCACAAAATATCTATTATATGTGACAATTTTACAATAAAAATTTCATGAAACAAATTTTTGTGACAATAAAATTTTTATTGTAACAAATAATATCTTCTTGTGACAACATATTTAGTGACAGACGAATTATTGTTACAAATAACTTAGTTTCTCGTAGTGATTTAGAAACATGTATTGGAATCAAGCATAAAAATTTAATAGGAAAAAAATATAAAATCTTAAAATAATAAATTTAATGTATAAATATATACTAGATAAATAAAATTATTCGTCGGACCGGGTTTAGGTATTTATATAAAAACCAAGCCCGACCCATAAATTTTCGGGTTTTGAAGGGTTCGGGCTCTGACCAGGCTTTTTAAAAAAATGAATATCCAAACCCGGCCCATTGAAACCGGCTCGGGCCTCCCAGCTCGCGAACAGGTCTAGATATCATACCTATAATCAATTATAAAAATCAAGTTAATAAATAATTGTTAGGGTAAACTTCAAAAACCTTTTTTTATGATTTCACTATTTTTCAAACTAATCATTGTGGATTTTTTTTTTTCAAAACATACTTCTACTTACAAAAGTTATTAAAAGACTACTTTTTAACTGACGTCATAAATTAAGCTGATGTGGCAGGATGGTATTTTTGGAAACATGACATTTGACTAATATATGTCAACTCTCTCTTCTTCCCAAAATCATGAACCCTAAAATTATCCAAACCAGACCCATCAATGACCACGGCCTTACCTACTTAATTTTTACCTTTTTCTCAACGAAACCCCGGAAAATAGGGCAATTTTGTTGTTTATTGGTTGTTAATCCATTCAATTTCGTTGAATTTGTTCCATTAATGCAGTGGTATGAGTTTTCGTTGTGTGTTAATTGTGTTTCTTTTTCTCTGTTAATATGAAGGGGATTAACTTGAATTAATTAGCTGATTACCCTAATGGTTTTCATTATATCTACTTCATTCTCCCTTGGGTTCGAACAAATTGTAGAAATTGTCATTTGCCCAGTTCGTCAATCTTGATATAGCAGTGATTTTTTGTTTTCAAGGTGTGATTTCCGGTGTTTTCCTTTGATGAGTATCTTTGTCTCTACATCTGACCATTTAAGATACAAACATATCTGGTCTGTTAGTGGTATGTGTTCATAATCATACAGTTGATTTCTTCCTGGTAAAGTCCGTTGTCCTCGAAGTCTCTGGTACCTACAAAACAAGTCTCCAGCCGGAAGTGTTTCCGACGAAGACCCTCCGATGCTAAAGTTAGCTCTCTGAGAAAGGGTGATAAGTGTGTATTGTTTAAGTAAACAGCTACCTCTCAAGTGTGAGATCGTCTTGCTATTTATAGGGATATATGTAATGATGATCTATGGGGTCTACTTGCAAGCTGTGCGCATATGGCAAGTCGCTTGAGAGTCTTTTCCACCGTCGGAGCATTAAATGGTCCGTCCCTACCAGTCAGGATCGTAATTAATGCGACAAAGATGAGAGAAAGAGTGCGCCGGTTCGGCAAGGGTCTTGCCGAGGATGTTTCGGTTCGAGCGCGGTGGGTAGCGCTGAGGGATTATCGTTATGATGCCGAAATGGTTTCAGCGCGTGATTCTGCTGAGGCGTCATTTGTCTATGGAGTCCCTTTTTGGGCCAAGGCTCACTTATTAACCTGTTTTTGGGCTAGGACTTGCTTACTTGGGCTTGTAATGGGCCTTGGTATCAGTAGTCCCCCCCAAATGGGTCAAAGTGAAGGCTCTTTAGGGCCTTTGAAAGGGCGGCGATTGTACTGTAGATGCGCATGGCGTCATTTCATGGTGCTGCGGCTGTTGATCTGACGCGTCTTTTCATATCCGCCATTTCAAATAGTCATGATGACCGTGCTTAATTGAATAGGTGTATCTCTTCGATTTCTGTGCACTTTATTTTATATAATAGGGTACGCCCTTTTCCTTTGTTCTTTCGCTTGATTTTATTTTCTGAGATTCTTTGGTGCTATTTGCTCTCCATTTCTTCGCTTTCTTCTTGACCGGTTGCCAATCTTCTTTTCTTTTTGCTAAGTGAGTTATCTTTTCCAGTTTCTTTTATTATATAGGGTAAAATGTCATCGAGTTCTTCCGATTCCGGTGCCTTAGTCTACCACGCTGGCCGTCGGTAGCCATTGGGAGAGCGTAACTCACCTTCTATCGCTGTGGTGATGCCTTTAAGAGCTATAGGGACCACCACTACGGTGGGAGTGGTGGGGGGTGGCTCGGGTTCCGTATCGCGCCACCAAATTATGGTGGGGGAGTCTTCTTCGCCCTTTTCGGTCGAGGGGGTGGATTACCAAACACCCACCACGATTAAGAAGAAAGAAGCTAGCAAGATTTTTGAATTATTGATTGGGGCGTCGTGCGGCGTTATGGGGAAAGCGCTGAAGAAGGGGGATGTAATGTGGAATCCCCCTAGAAAGGATTTGGTGCCAGTGCTATGCCAACAGGTGCGCTGGGGATTCCGTTTCCCCTTAGATGCGGGCATAGTGGATGTGTTGCGCGAATTCGGCCTGTGCCCCGGGCAACTGCATCCCAATGCTTGGATTGTTTTGGCTATGCTCATGCGAATGTGTCACAAATTGGGCTTTGTGCTTTCTGAGCACTTGTTCCACCTATTTTTCAGGCCTCGTACAAAGCATGCTGGAGCGTTTGTGTTTTGGGGAAGCAAGAGGGAAACCACGCCGAAGCCTGTGGGGAGCAATCCCATGTCAGGGACTTCAAGGATAAATGGTTCTGGATTTTCCCCTCCACGGACAATGTAGAGGAGGGTGCGCCAAATCCCTTGTGGGACGGGGAGTTCCCTTTCCATACCAAATGGAATCGCAATCCTGAGGATCTTTATACCTAGCGCTGGGCATTGGATTTGAGCTCCGCGCAGTGTTGAGAGGCAAAAATTGTGCGCCAAATTCTGCCAGGCATCCACTGGCGCGTGGCGGAGTTTTTACCGGGTTAACCCAATGGCCTCTTTTGCTGGATGGATCAAGGGGCCATTGTGTATACCGATTTAGCTGCTGAGGATGATGAGGATTCGAAAACTAATCTCTATTTTTCCTTTTATTTGTAGGAATGGCTCGTACTCAAAATTGTTCCTGTAGTGGCCATGGCAAGGATGCAGGCGCCGGAAGTAGCCCCAACAAACGCAGAGGCTGAGGAGGAAGGTAATGCTGCTGGGACGATGGCGGTGGAAGTGCAGGAGGTGGTGCCGAAGCTGGAGGGGTCTACTTCTGGTGGATGGGCCCATCAGCTACTTGATGAGGGGATTATGGGTCCTCTTGTGACGGGTGCAGCTATCCCAAGGACTACCCGGGATGTGATAATTGTAGAGGCTACCCCGCCGAGGGCCATTTTTCCTACGGCCAGTCCAAAGAGTCCTATTCCCCGAGTTGGAACTCCTGTTGTGCCTACCAAGGGTATAGAGATAAAAGAAAGGGGGCAAAAGTGCCCCCGCTATGTTGCTGAGGATAGGGAAAAGTCTCAAAGGGAAAAGCTACCCTTTCTGAGGAGGAGCAGGTCTAATGGGCCAAGTATGATCCACCGCTGGTATGTAAGAGTTCTACTGCGTTACTATTTTTATCTGGGTATTTTCGTTCCTTTCTTAATTCGATATCGTCGTGCAGCTGTGGCGGAAGGTGCATGGGGAAGATGTGTCACTGATCCAGTCGGAAGTTGTGGGCTAGCTGGGGCGTTACATCGAATTGCCTAGCGAGGATGTGGGCTTCATCGCAATGGGTCCTACGGAATTGGGGGCTTATGCTGAATAGCAAGCACTGCTTGTAAGTATTCACTTAGGAATTTGAGTATTAGTTATTTCGGCATATGTGTGGTTTGGTTGTATTGTTGACTTTTGTTGTCTAATTTTTCCGTGCTCACGGGGAAGGTGTTTTCTGCTGCTCATCGAGTAGCGAAGGCGTTGATGGAGGTGCAGTGCCAAGTGGAGGTTGCATACGCTGCTTCCCAAGGAAGCGCGAAGCGATTGAAGGAGGTTCAACAAGAGCATGATACTCTTGCTGAGATGGAGGAAGCGACTAGGAAGATGGGCGAAGCTAGCAAGAAGTAGGCCGCTGAACTAACTCAAGCTCTTGCTGACTTGGCAGATTCTGAGCCAAGAGGAAAGTGTTGCTGAAGACCATGTAGGGGTTAGAGGAAAAGCATAATTTGGCATTGGACAAAGCTCAATCTACCATCGAAGCAAAGGAGAAAAGGCTAAAGTCGCTTATAGAGGCTTTAAAGGCTGAGGCGGCGAAGGAGGAGGGGAATAGAGCCCAGATGGTGAAGAGTTTGGAGAATGCGGAGAAGGGGCTCTGGTATTGGAGGACTGTTACTGAAGATAACACCAAGGCGCTTCGGGAGCTTGAGGATAAAATGGAGCGTCATAGAGCTAAATATAAGTTGAAGGTGAAGCAGACGCGTAAAGATTGGCGAGAGGACCATCTCAGCTACCGAACTTCCTTTCTCCGAGCTGTATGTGACAAGTTTTCGGAGGCTAACATTGACGACCTAACCTAGATAGCTCCACCAGATGAGCCCTCGACCGTTGGGAAGAAGATGAGCATATCTTTGGGCCTCCCACGCCAGAGCCCTGTTATTCCAATGTATCCTCTATGGTGACGGATGAGGAGGAGGTTCAGTCTTGACTTCCTCTAGCTTGCCTCTACATCTCTTTTTGTTTTGTAATTTTTCATTTGTTGAATTTTGAACTTTTGTAGCTATTAGGCTTGGCTTTGTGAGCTTATTATTTATATTAATGAAATTTCTTCATGCTGATATCTACTTTGTCGATGGGTTATGTTATTGAGTCGCTGAATACATAGGTTACGCTGACCGTGTTTGTTTGTTGTTATTTGATATTTGATAGGTGAAGTTGGTTCTTTTGTTTGGATTAACCATTGAGATAGCAAGATTTCTATAATTTCACTATGATATGCTAAAATAATTAATTTGCTTCAGCTCCAAAGTGTGGAAGTGCCAAGGGGATCTTAGGGATCTGACCTGATAGAGCCGAGGGGATTTCAGGGATCTAAAAGTGCTGAGGGGATCTCGGGGATTTGACCTTGCATATTGTTAAGTTGTTTTAATTTTGAAGCGTGGAAGCGCCAAGGGGATCTCGGGGATCTGACCCTGCCGGTTGTTAAATTGCTTTAATTCCAAAGCATGGAAGCGTCGAGGGGATCTCGGGGATCTAACCCTGCGGGCTGTTAAGTTGCTTTAATTCCAAAGCGTGGAAGCGCCGAGGGGATCTCGTTGATCTGACCTTGCGGGCTATTTTAACTTGCTTTAATTTCAAGGCGTGGTAGCATCGAGGGGATCTCGTTGATCTGACCCTGTGGCTTGTTTTAACTTGCTTTAATTTTGAGGCGTGGTAGCGTCGAGGGGATCTCGGGGATCTGACCCTGCGGGCTATTTTAACTTGCTTTAATTTTGAAGCGTGGAAGCACCGAGGGGATCTCGGGGATCTGACCCTACCGGCTGTTAAGTTGCTTTAATTCCAAAGTGTGGAAACGCCAAGGGGATCTAACCCTGTGGGCTGTTAAGTTGCTTTAATTATAAAGCGTTGAAGCACCCGAGGGGATCTCATTGATCTGACCCTGTGGGCTGTTTTAACTTGTTTTAATTTCGAAGCATGGTAGCGCCGAGGGGATCTGACCCTACCTGCTGTTAAGTTGCTTTAATTCCAAAGAGTGGAAGCGCCGAGGGGATCTTAGGGATCTAACCCTGCGGGCTGTTAAGTTGCTTTAATTCCAAAGCGTGGAAGCGCCGAGGGGATCTCATTGATCTGACCTTGCAGGCTGTTTTAACTTGCTTTAATTTTGAAATGTGGTAGCACCGAGGGGATCTCGTTGATTTGACCCTATGGGCTGTTTTATGTGGTTATCTGCTCACTCGAATGGAAGAGGTTTACAGAACGTTGTATTTTCATTACCCTGAAAGTTTACAAAACATAATTTATGAATAAATATACAAGATGTTACTTATCAAGCTCCTAGGTAGAACTTCCGAAGGGATGCTGCGTTCCATGTGTGGGGTAGAACTTTTCCCTGGATGGTGGAAAACTTATAGGTGCTACCTCCTATTCATTTTGTCACTTTGAACGGGCCTTCCCACTTGATGCCAAGCTTCCCTCGCCCTTCCCTTGCTTGTGAGTCTTTTGTATTTCGAAGGACCAGCTCACCCTCTTAGAATGTCAAAGGTTAGATCTTCTTGTTACGTATGAGGGTAATACGCTGCTTGTATTCCATCATGCGTATGAGAGCTTGCTCCTGCTTTTCCTCCAACGAATCCAAGTTGTTCCTTAGCAAATCATGGTTTGAAGCCCCTTCGATGTAGTTTGCTACTCTCACGCTGGGTGCGCCGATGTCAACTAGGACTACCGCCTCCGTTCCATAGGTGAGGAGGAAAGGCGTTTCACCCGTCACCGTTCGGGGTGTGGTTCTGTAGGACCAAAGGACGTTGTTCAGCTCCTCTAGCCACACCTAACCGTGCTCCCGGACTCTTATTTTGATTCCCTCCAAGATGGTTCGATTAGTTACCTCTGTCATGCCGTTTGTCTGAGGATGGGAAACGTTGGAGAAGCGGAGTCGTATCTTTAATCGTTGACAGAAATACTTGAACACATGGCAATTGAATTGTGTCCCATTGTCCGCTATGATTGTATGTGGGATACCGAAGCGTGACATTATGTTCTTGGTAAAGAAAGAAGTGACCTGTTTCGACGTGATGGCTGATAGGGGTTCAGCCTCTACCCACTTGGTGAAGTGATCGATAACTACAATAATCCAACGCTTCTACTGTTTCACCCTTAGTAAAGGTCTCACCAGATCTACTCCCCAGAGGGTGAAGGGCCATGCAGCCTGTATTATAGATCTCGGCCCAGTTGGTGCTGATGATGTTTTGGCGAAGGATTGGCAAGCTTTGCAAGTTTGGACCATTCTTTTGGCTTCTAGCTCCATAGTTGGCCAATAGAAGCCTTGCAGCTTTGCCCTCCGGACCATTGCATCCTTCTTCTCTTGTGCGCTATAAAGGCCTTTGTGAACCTCACGCAATATGTAATCGGCGTTGACACAGTCCACGCACTTCAGCCTTGGATGGTTAATGGATTTCCGGTATAATTGTTCGCCAATTATCGCATAGCGAAAGGACTTCCTCACTATTTTTTGAGCCATGCCCTCATCCGCCGGTAGTTCGTTGTGCTCCAAATACTTGCTGATGGGGGTAAACCATTCATCTTCCACCTTTGATTGTAATACTTCAACTGCTGGCACACTGAGGGAATTTATACGCAAAAGAATACGGGGGAGTAAGATCTCGTGTTCCTTAGTAGATACCCCTTTCGCCAGTCAATCGGCTTCAGCGTTCAATGCTCTAGGGATCTGAGTAATAGTCATTTCGGTTCCCTCGCGGTGCATCTCCTTGACCAGGGAAGTGATCTGGGTGAGATACTGCTGCATGACCTCGCTTTTAGCTTTGTATTCCCCGTCAAATTGCTTGACCACCAGCCCAAAGTCGCTGAATATATTGATGTTGTCTGGTTTGGTGGCCTTGATGATCTCTAACCCATAGATTAGTGCCTCGTATTCCGCTGCATTGTTGGAAGCCCTAAATTCCAACCTAGTAGCCTGCCGAATTCTTATTCCCTGAGGACCTTCAATATAAATTCCAATACCAGTCGCAGCACTATTAGAGCTACTGTCTATGAATATACGCCATGTCGCTTCTGGTGGCTCTTTTCGTGGCGGGGCCTCTTGAACAAAGTCTGCTAATGCTTGAGCTTTCATTGCCATCCTTGGTTCAAAGTGAACGTTGAACTCTGTGAGCTTGAGAGACCATTCGGCAAGGTGCCCGGATGATTCGGGCCATTGTAGTGCCTTTTTGAGCGGCAAGTCAGTTCGCACTATAATGGCATGGGCTTGGAAGTAGTGGTGCCATTTTTTAGAGGACACCACTAAAGCGAACGCTAGCTTTTCCATTCGGCAGTATTTTGCTTTAGCGCCTTTCAATGCGCGGCTTCCATAATATACTAGGAACTGGTCCGCCGCCTCCTCTCTGATGAGCACCATTCCTACTGCATCCTCCGATGTGCTAAGGTAGAGATACAGTGGCATACCGGTGACGGGGTGGCTCTGCAAAGGAGGGGAGATAAAAAATGTTTTGATCTCAGCCAGAGCCGCAGCGCAGTCCTCCCCCCAAACAAACTTCTTCATTTTCAAATCCTTGAAGAATGGGATACAACGTCACGCTGCGCAGGAAATGAAATGGCCTAAGGCATTGAGTTTGCCATTGAGCCGCTGAATGTCCTTGATACTTTGGGGTTCTTTGAGTTGAAGCACTGCTTTTATCTTATCGGGGTTGGCTTCTATTCCCCTTTGCGATACCAGATATCCCAAGAACTTCCCTCTTGTTACACCAAAGGCACATTTTTCTGGGTTTAACTTTAGCCCATACTTTTCCAGAAGAGTCAAAACTTTTGCCATATCTGCTGCATATTCAGCTTCAGCCTTACTTTTGATGATCATATCATCGACATACAGCTCTACCTCTTTCCCAATCATATCGCCAAAGATCTTGTTCACCATTCACTGATAGGTGGCTCCCGCATCCTTAAGACCGAAGGGCATGACATTATAATAATATATTCCCTTGTCAGTGATGAACGATGTCTTTTCTTTATCTTCCTCCGCCATAGGTATCTGGTTATATCCTAATGCCGCGTCCATCATGGAATAGATGGCATATCCTGCCATGGCATCCACCAACATGTCGATGCTGGGGAGAGGATAGCTATCTTCAGGGCATGCTTTGTTAAGATCTGTGAAGTCTACCCACATACGGAATTTGCCATTGGATTTCTTGACCAGCACTACGTTAGTAATCCAGTCGGGATAGCGGATCGTCTTAATATGTTCGGCCTCGAGCAAGTGAGAGACTTCTTCCTCTATGGCCTTTTACCTTTCTAGGGTGTGGTTCCTTCGCTTTTATTTCACTGGTTTTGCCTGAGGGAGGACATTTAGCTTGTGTTTCGTGACATCGGGGCTTACACCCGTCAGATTTACCGAGGTCCAAGCGAAAGCCTGGACTTTATCGCGCAGCACTACTAAGATTGCCTCCTTTGTTTTGCCTTTCAGCCCTCCAGACATGCAAACCTCCTTCCCGTCTTCCAAGTATACCACTACCATTACATCCGCGGGTTCGGTGGCCTGCTCCTTGTTAGGTTCCTCCACCGATAAAAGCTCAACCTTTAAGGACATCAGGTATGTGTCCTTAGCGGCTTGTTGATTTTCACGAGCCGTGGCTACTCCATGGTGTGTAGGTATTTGAAGCGTTAGGTAACGAAGGTTAATGACCCCTTCGGAGCCGATTATGAGTGGGCGGCCCAAGATTATATTGTACGCCAAGGGTATATCCACAATGAGAAATTCAGCCCTCATCTTCCACCTGGGGCTGTCATCTCCCAAAGTAATAGATAAGTTCGCTGAGCCGCATCCACGTACGGCGTGACCCCCTAGGCCAATTAGCGACGCCTGGTGGATAGCGAGATGGTTAGAGTTCCCCCCAATGGCTTCGTACACCCTTCTCTTCATCACATTAACCAAGCTGCCTATGTCCACCAGTGTGCGGCGCACTTGGTATCCCTCCACCATCATTTCAATTACCAGAGCGTCATTATGTGGTGGAGGCTTCTTTTCTTGGGCAAAGGAGTGGCACGTTTCGCTTAACCAATTCGTATTATCATAATCGAATACTTTTCCTCTCTTTCTCTTTTTCTGGATGGTTCCCCCCGTAATCACATGTATTACTCCTTTAGGAGGCGGCTCTTCGGTCGCACAACGGGGTTCAGTATCATGGTGAGGCAGTTGATAGCCTATATCCGCATCTCAGCGAGGCGGTCGATAGCCTACTTCTTCATCTTGGTGAGGTGGTCGATAGCTTGCTTCTTCATCTCGGTGAGGCAGTTGATAGCCTGCTTCTTCGTCTCGGTGGGGTGGTTGATAGCCTCCTTGTTCCTGGCGAGGGTTCCTCCCTCCATCTCTGTTCCCCTGCTGATCTCTCGGTGGTTTCTGGAGGACGTGATCCAGCCTACCATCAGCAGCTTTTTTGTTAAGTTCACGAGCCAACACTCAGCATTCTTCCTTGTCGTGGCCTTCACTTTTGTGGAACTCACAGTAAGATCCTGGTCTCCCCTTGTATCTCATCTTAGGGGGGTACTTGATATCTTCCCCATTCTTTTCGATCCACATCAGAATTTCCTTCCTCTTAGCGTTGAAAGGGGTGAATTCTTTCGCCTCTCGCTTGTGTATCTCCGGGCGATAAGTTTATCGGCCCTCTGGCTCGCTTTTCCCAAAGTCTTATCTTTTTACCGACTCTTCCCTTGCAGCGATTTCGATTTGTTTTGTGTTCCTCTTATGAGTTTCCCAATGCACCCACTTCCTAGCCTTCTGCATCAGTACCACCAAGGTGCTGGGCCTCTCGGTGGATATGTCTTTTGCCAAATCAGCACTACTGCAATTCCAAGCCAACGCTTCCGAGGCTATGTCAATGTTGCAGTCCCTAATTTCGAGAGCCATTTTCTAGAATCTTTCTACGAAGTCGGCGAGGGACTCATCCGCCCTCTGCCAAACCATCTGCAAGTCTTGGACTATCTTGCTGGGTGGGATAGATGTGACAAAGTACAGGGTGGAGCTCATGGCCATTATGTCGAAGCATGTTATGAATCCTGGCTTGAGGCTCTCGAACTAGTGGGTTGTGGGCGCTACTAGGGTGGTGGGAAACAACTTGCATAACATGGCGTCTGTAGCATCGGCTGCCTCCATGCATTGGCAAAAATAGCGAACGTGTGTGTTAGGGTCCCCTACCCCGGAGTATTCTCGCAGTCGAGGCTGCTTGAAACCTTTCGAGAATCTCTCTATGCGTATGCGGGCGTTGTAAGGCAATTCCGTTTCAGCAACATCTGGTGCGGCGGCTTCCATGCCCCTCTCGGCTAGGAGGGCTTCCACTTTCCTGGCTATCACAGCCTCCAATTCTTTGATAGGTCGAGTTTCTGGAGGGGCCCCTCGCCCCGATCCCTTCAAGCTTTCCTCACAGTCCAGGGCCTCCTTGAGCTGGTTTCGAGTGTAAAACTTCTGCCTTTATGTGGGATTGACTCCCCCAATCCTCCCTCTTCCCTTCGTTGGGACTTTTTTCACTCCTTTCCTTTATTCATTGTAGTTCCTTCCTTCTCCACTGTTTGCGATCGGTGGTAAGTGTAGTATGAGCGGTTTTGCTTTGCTATGGAGGGAAAACCTCGAGACAAGTGTCACACCTCCGACCTTTCCAACTGCCTTTCTCTGCAAAGGTCCCTGAGCAGTTCCTGTTCCTCCCTTCGTGAGTG
>CATIWQ010040113.1:0-10186 GCA_949673415.1 Euphorbia schlechtendalii
AAAGTTCGGTGACTGTAAAAAGTCTGAAGAGGAATGTAGACTGTAGAAAGTCCGGTGATTGTAAAAAGTCTGAAGAGGAATGCGGACCGTAATAGGTCCGTTGACTGTAAAAAGTTTGAAAAGGAATGCGGATTTTAGAAAGCCTGGTGGGTACATGGACTGTAGAAAGTCTGCAATGGATGCCCCTTGTGAGTTGACCATGTGTTGACTGTGACCTTGAGAACTTCTAGGGAAAGGATGAAAGTCATGTGTTCCATACCTTTGATGATACGTCGACTACTGTGAGTCTTCGTCGAAATCCGCTATGGCATGGTTGATCGTTGCGGTCTGAAATGGATGCCCCTTGTGAGTTGACCTTTGGGTTGACTGTGACCCTCGGAACTGCTGGGGAAAGAATGAAAGTCATATGCTCAATGCCTTTGATGATACATCGACTACTGTGCGTCTTCATCAAAATCCACTGTGGGATGGTTGACCGTTACGGTCTGAATTGGATGCCCCTTGTGAGTTGAAGGATTACCTGCAAAAATGAGGAATTTTATTAGTAGATAATTGTGACATATGTTTTAATTCCTTGATTGAGATTGCTGGAAGCAAAAATTTTTGCCCCTTCAATCAAGAATTAAAACATGAGGGTTCAGAGAAATTTTTCTTCACTCCCATGATAAATGTGGAAATTTGAGTTTGAGATTTTCGGGGATGTCTCGATGACCGCCCCGTTGTTTTGGGAGGCTTTTATGATGTTGTAATGCTACTTGAAGGAGGCCTGTTTAATAATAGTTTTCCCCTTGTTTTCGACTTTCCTCCTGTTGCTCTTGGTAAGGATAGGTTTGAAAGGATGATGGACTAAATTGTGAGTGTGTGTGAAAGAAATAAGAAATCAAACCTTGTTGTATGTAATCCTGCACGAAATTAATGGTTATGGCCATATGCATAAGATATATAAATAACACCATGTTATGTGTGCATGTCAAACATGTGATATGTATGCTATGTATGAGTATGGCATGAGCATGATATGATATATGCATGACATGTATATGAAGATCATAAAAAAGATTCCCCGTCGAGTTGTATTTGGAATCGACTTTTCTGCTCCATCCTTCTGTACCGATGTTGCCACATGCTGCACTTTTGACTTGTCTTTGACGTTGACACAATCTTCTCAAGAGATGAGGTTTCTTCTTGGTAGTCTCAAGATTCTATATAGCATCCATGATTGATCGTTAGATAATCTGACACCCTATGGAATCATTAAAGAAGATGCAAGCTGCCTCTTTCTCTCGAATGAACATCGTAGTCTGATAGTTGATCATATGTGATCAGGGATCTCCTTCTCCCTTATAATCCATTAGCTTCATCATCATAAAACTTCTCGAGAAGCCATTCATCATCATGCCCTACCGATGGAGTAGGGTAGTAGTTCTATCAAAATTTTAGCTTTCGTGTGTGGTCGAAAGCTGGTACCATGATGGGCATCAAGTGTTGAGGACCCATTCATTCAGTTCCTTGTTGAAACCCTAATTACAGATGAGTGACTGTAGTGATTCTCAAGTTGAGCCATTCTTGGAGGTAAGTATTGCCTCGAAGAGTGCCTGTAATGTTTGCCATTGACGGAGCCCTGGGTCTAGGCAAATGCTGGCTTGTTGAAACTCCTTCGGGCTGATCTAACCGAAAAAACTGAATTCAAGGCTTTGTGGATCGGAAGGCACTGGCTTGCACTAACCCTGACTGGACATTTTTCCAAAAGTTTTATCATGGTTGCGACTACCCTAACTACCTTAAATTCTGACTGAATGGCTTATATTGAGTCTAATTGTGTTCTGTGTGGTTTCTAGTAAGATCTCCAATGGACAAGTTGGCTTGTGATGCTGGTAAAAGTCTCCCAGAAGACTAATAGTCTATCAAAATTTTGTGGGGACCGGAGATTCCCTACCATCTCAGAGATTCTCATTGTTAGTCAGGTCAATCAAGACATTGGTAATTTCACCGTTGATACTTTATGGAGGTAGCTGGACATAAAGTTCCTCCTTCTTACCAAACCGTGATTGGGAAATCTGGATGAGGTGATGAGCCAGCCATTCATGAGATCATGCATGTCGGATACGTGATGCATGATTGCATGATGGACTCGACATATATGCATGATGTGCATGCGTTATGGTTGCATTACGAAGGGTTAGAATGTCGTGAAGATATAAATTTCCTGTTTCTTAATCCATTTGAAATAAACTAGGTTAAAAAAATCAAGATAAAAAATGATATACTTGCTAAAAAATGATGTGGTAAATTTTTCCACCTATGTCGTGTGAATTTGAGGTCAAGAAGATATTGGTGTAATATCATGAGGTGATATCAAGGTTGAGAATGACCATGGTGCATTCTCGTATTCTGAATAGGCTTCATTTGCATAGTTTGTGTGAGTCGGGTAAACAGTGTGTTGTACCCTAGTGAAAGTATTGTATATATATACATTATGAATGAAATTGATCACTATGTGTGGCCTTTGGTGAATGATTTGTGTTGGAGCCCCATATGATTAGAGGTTCAAGTGCCAAGCGGGAACCACCTAGGTAGCACTGCATCATGTGTCGTCTAAAACTAAGTGTGTGATATCGATGAGATATCAGCTAAATATGACCTAGCAAGTGTCATGAAATGCATGGTGATAGATTTTTAACAGATGCATGGCATGCATATATGTCATGACTACATCATAAAGGGTTAGAATGTCATGATGTGAAATAACATATACGTCAATCCATTTGAAATATACAGGTTAGTCGTTAGGTAAAGATGAAAACATGTGAGAATGAAAATCCAACAACGGGGGTTGGATTTGAGATTTGTACGATATCTGTGTGACATCGTGAGATGATCAAGTTACCATGTGGTAATGGGTAAATAGTTTGAGGTTTCATCTATGTGATGTCGAGGGTTGTGTTTGTCAATCTGCTTGGAACAAACAGGTTGATTGCCGTAATATCCGTGTGGCAGCAGATTTGGGGTTGAGGTACGACTCATGTTTTGCCAATCCTTTTAAAACAAAACAGGTTAACTTCTGTGGTACACGTGTGGTAAAGTGTGACTTATATTCATTTGGAACAAACAGGTTGCTAACCGTAATACCCGTGTGGTAAAAGGCTGAGGTTGTGATTTGTGTTTGCTAATCTGCTTAGAACAAACAGGTGATGGTTGCCTATTACCCGTGGGGTAAAAGGCTGGGCATTTTGTGAATTCGCAACTGTGGCTCTTTCTCATATCTTGAGGTGGCTTTGTTCAGCTTCCACACAATTGTGCGAGTCTGGGTAAATAGTGCATTATACCATGTGACTCTTAGTATAGTGGGTTTGTTACCCTGAATGGGCAGAGGTTCGGGTGCCAAGTGGGCACCGCTATAACCAAGGATGATCCTATCCTAGGTGACGTTGTCTTGTCACATCATCTAATTCTAGGTTCAAGTTATGGTAGAACGGTGTGTTATACCCTAGGCTTAGAAGTCCATGATTCTAAGCGGACAAAGGTTTGAGTGCTTAGTAAGCACTTTTTTTTATCATGGGTAGGTATTTGCCCCGTTTGGGCTTTTGGTGTTACCCCGGAAGGGCTGTGAGTTGGATGCCGAGTGGACATCACGTAGTAGAGGAAAGGTATGTTTGCCCTGTGTTGGCTAACAACGGGATGTCAAGTGGACATCTCATTGAAAAAGGGGTAAGTGATGTCCCTAAGTGGTTTTATGTTGTCCTAGGGTGATACGATTTATAGTGTTAACCGTGCCTAAGTGTATGTGATATTGGTTTGGTAATTGATATGTACATGAGTGTGTGCGTTCAAGTGTCTGCACAAAAATTTATGGTCAGTATGACATTTGTTTAGTGACAATTTGAAAGTAGTATATGTATAGCACATAGCATGCAACGTCCAATCCTCCAACTATATAACTCCCGCGTGTAGGGTTTTTGGCTAGTCTCTATCCTAAGTTTGGTTCATCTTAGTACCAGGAAGATACTAAAGAGCGTACCTGCAGGAAAATATAATGCATGATTGTGTATTGGGTAACACCTAGGGAAAATGCCTATGGGTTATTTACATGAGGGTTGTAAATGGGTTGCTGGTGTAGAAGGTTCTAGTTGCACTAAGATACACTCCAAGCCTCTAACGAGGGAGGTACATGCGATATGGCAACAAGTGATCCACCCGCTAAGAATCTTTGGTCACCATGGGGTTGCAAATGATACTTTTGCAAGCTTCATGGTAAATAGGGCACCCTAGACTTATGGGCTATTCCCTTCTATTGCAATGCGAAATTATGAATATGTCATAATTAAGAGAAAAATGGAATAATGTGATCAATAATTTTCGGCACTTATCCAAAATCTAAAACCTTTTAAAAAAAATAAGTTTTTAGAAAAAATCCCCAGTGGAGTCGCCACTGTGAGCGGACGACACGGAGCGGTGGGCCGAGAGCGCGAGGGATGAGAGGCGCGGTCCACCGGGGCATTTTGGAAAAGAAAGCACTGGGCCGGAGACCCGGGAAAATGGTTTTGAAGAGAGGGCGAAAAATGTTATTCAGATTGGTTCGAACCCGAATACGCCGTCTCTTGGTGTGGAGTCGCCACCTGGATTAGCTCTTTCCAGGAATTAGAGTCCCGTGAGGCTTAACGTCCGAGGGACGGCCCAACAGGACACAGAGATTCGAGTTCGGGATAAGTTGCTTATTTCTTATTGGATCACATTAAATTACATATGTAGAAAACCGTATTCTCTTGATTGCGTATATTCTTACTTAGGTCATTTTGAGGTTATAATGCATGTTTTAACGCACATGCGGAAAGCGATAAATCCATACATCAAACATTAAGTAAATGGGAGAAGTAAATGCAGAAAAGTAAAGCTAAAAGATTACATAACCTCGGGGGATGGAACCACCCGCCTAATCTATGAATTACAACTTTCGTAAAAATGTATACAATACTCGAAGGAAAATAAATCCTAGGCATACATCTAACCTGCATCCACAAGGGTTAGCACGAGGTATAACACATATGTTCGATTTGATTTTAGTAAGGCCCGTGTGGCCTAATTAAAACGTCGAAGGTTTAAAGTTGTTATTTTAAATAAAAATGACTCATTTTTATTTACACGTATGTTGGTCATTTTATTAGTGAAAATAATGCATGCGAGTTTTGTCAGGTCGGGTATCCGAGAACAGGGTTCTCTTCGCGTGGGTAACCTAAATCAACATTTAGAAACGTAAATCTAGGCCGAACATACATAGCATATCCATTTTCTGGGTTAAAAACAATAACAATGTCATTCATATCGTTATCGACTTCCCTGTGAAGGGTGATAACGATATGAATGGCCCGGAGCAATTCCGTTACTAATCTAAACCCTTAATTAACAAATTAATACATTAATAAATCATAAATAAATCTTAAATAATTTCAATTTAGAGGTTTGTTACCCCCAATGATGCATTTCCAAGTTCAGAGGGGTCTTAGCGGATCGTTCCGGACTTTAAACAATTCAAAACGGAGTAAAACTGGGTTCTGGAAAAGTCAACATCGGTAATAATGTTGTTAATGTTGGTACCGATGTGGGAATGTCGGTACCGATGTTTGTAAGGTCGGTACCGATGTTACATCTCCAGACTTGTAGAAAACAGCAGAAAACGCAACAGAAAAATCCAAAAATTCAAATGATCATAACTTTCTCTATACTTAACCGATTTGGATGATCTTTATCATTCCGGAAAGCTCAAGATGTGTAAAATATGTTAATTTAAATAAAATACTCAAAAAGTTTTGAATCATACTGTAAATTACAGAAAACAGATTGGTGCGCAAAAATAGAAATATCCGAAAACAAAACGAAACTTCAAAAATAAAAGCATATAAACGTAAGAACAAACTCTAGGAACTCAGAGGCTTACCCCGTAGTCATGAATCCACGTCTTCAAGGTCCATGAAGTCCTCCGGGAAGCTCTCCTCGTTTCTTTGATCCGATTTGCGATTTTTGACAAAAATGAAGAGTAGAGGTGTACTCTTTGAGGGAAGGCAGAACTTCCAACTTATGATTTGTAGAAAAAGAAGAGGAAGAGAGGAGGTAGTAGTCCTTCTTCCTCTGAGTTTTGAAGTTCAAAAATACTAAAACCAATCCTTTTGAAATTTTAGTAAAAATCATTTTGTTGTTGTTTTCTTTGGTTTTCTTTCCAAAAATCTGAGTTTCGCCTTCTGAAAACTCTCCCTTTCTCTCTGAGTTTCATTCTCCTATCCCCTCCCCTTACTGAATGTGTCTCTTTTCCTTAAGAGCTCCATTCAATCCAAAAGTCAAAAAGCCTATCCTTAGGCTTTTTGGCCTTTTCCTCCCACTAAAGTGCCATCCAACATTGTGGAGGGCCAATTCCAGCCACTTCAACAGTGTTGAAAGTGATTGGTATTAATTATTAAAGATTTGTTTAATAATTTCAGAAATTCTGCAATCTGCTGATGCTATCATTGCGACATCGGTACCGATGTCATTGGAATTTAGCGACATCGGTATCGATGTCGCCAATATCAGTACCTATTTCATGACATCGGTACTGATGTCACGACATTGGTACCGATGTTATGGCATTGGTACCGATATTAGTTACATCGATGATCATGATTTTCGATCTTATTTTGGTTCAAATCGGACTCGGTTACTGATGAGTTGTCCTAAAAAATATCTAAGGTTTGTAAAGAAACAAGGAATGCTTCTCCCGAGGACCTCCGAGACCTTGTCAAAGTAGAAGACTAGCAAAGGAAAATATATTACAACTTCATCATCGAACTCAAGAGTGGGGATTAAAATCCCGTGCTCACACCACCTAGGACTGAATCCTTCGCTTTTTGGATAAGCATGAGATATGACCTAGCCGGAGAACATCGATTGGCTACACAAACTCACCATCGACATCGAGCAAGAGCGAGAAGTCGTCAACTTGAACCATGATTTAGTGCGAGAGAACGCTTTTTTCCAACAAGCATTAGCAGGAACGGGAAGGGCCTTCGAGAAGGTGGAGCTAATGGGACTCCCATTTCTCAGGACAGCTAATTACTACGCCGAGATGGTCAAATCGGACACCCACATGGAGAAAATCAAGCGGCGGCTTCTGTTTAAGAAGAAAAACATAGAGGAGGCCGAGGAAATAAGGAAGGCCAAAGAAGCGAAGAGGCTCGTGAAAGACGTTCAGGCGCAGAAGCAGAAAGAAAGAAGCGCCCTGAAGTAATCGGAGATCGAGGCCGTCAAGAAGTGGAGGAAACAACAACAGCAAAGCAAATTTGTTGGTGGTGGGACAAATCTGCCCTTCGAAGATGGGGAGGGATTTGGGAGGTTATTGGG
This sequence comes from Euphorbia schlechtendalii, assembly GCA_949673415.1. Lineage (NCBI taxonomy): Eukaryota > Viridiplantae > Streptophyta > Magnoliopsida > Malpighiales > Euphorbiaceae > Euphorbia > Euphorbia schlechtendalii. The sequence continues at coordinate 7,369 of CATIWQ010040113.1, forward strand.
GAAGAGAAGGCCCCTCGGAGTTTCTCCCGGAGATCGGTCGAGAGGGAAAACGAGATGAGATAGGAAAAAAGGCGGGAAGAAGGGGGATATGAAGAGGGAATCAAGGGATTCGAGATTTGGGTTTGGTGGGAATTGGAAGAAAGATTTGAGAAAGCAGAACACGGCAGATTCTGTTGACAATTTTGGGGGATTGAACAAAGGTGGTGTGTCAGGTAAGAACAAAAGGAAAAGATGATTCGAGATTGTGAAATGCTTGTTGTTTTCAAATTGATTTCGAGTAGTAGTAATTCGAATTACATTCGAAACACATTAATGGTATGTTTTGAGGTATATATCTTCTTAAAAGTTTTGGTTAATTTAAAGGGTATTCGGGTCATTGTTTGATATTTCCTTCTCTGATATTTAGGATTATTAATATTAATTAGTATTATTGAATACTAGAACTAAACTGAACTGATTGATTATTGAATAAGTTGAAAGTAACATGTCGTTGGTAAAATTAAATACTAAAAATTGAATGTAAACAGATAGGGGTCCTATAATAATAGGAGAGGATGATTTTGGTCAGCATTATTTGATTCTCATTTCTCATTTTTTGATCATAAACCAGGATTTGTTTTTTGTTTTAGCAACTTTTAAAAGATACAGCTTTTTTGTGCTGCATAAGATGGGAAACAAATTTTGCTCAATAAAAGCATAAGCTAACCCCACAAATGAATGAATGTTTATATTATTTATCTATTTCAGAAGTTAAATCTAGAGTTTTAGATTGATATTATTGGGTCTTATATTAGCTATTCCCAATTTTATCCTGTTTTAGATAAGCATTAAATGAGTATAGTTTCAATTTGACCAACTGAATTGTACGTGCACATTTGTAAAAAAATAGAAAGAATTTTATAACTAAAAAAAAGGCAACCTTATCAATGTTTCTGGTGATTTTTATATTTTATTTATGGAATAAATAATTAGACACTTTGAATTTTAGGAGGTAGAGGATTCTAAAGTTTCTTACATTGTTTCGTTGAATTATTGAAACAAAACAACTACAAAAAAAATTTTGGTAAAATGATACCTTATTTCTTAAAAAATTAGATAATAATTCTTGACTACTAGTTTGATAACACCACTGAATAATATTAATTTGATTTAATCTTGTAGTAGTAATTAAAATAAAAATAAGTAGCAGATACAATAGACAGTATATTGACAGTAAAAGTTGAAAGTGTCACTTCCAATGAATAATAACAAGTATGGACCAACGAGGAGATAAATGTACCCAACAAGTAATCTTTATGACCCATTTCCTCTTTAATTTTACAGAATCCAATGCTCCTATACTTTCATATACTATATGATAAAGAAATCATCTCAATTATTTTTTTACCCCTTCAAGATATAAAAAAATTAAAGGGGTAAATAAAGCCTTAACATTTTTGACTAGTCAATGAACAGAGATAATCAGTAAAAATACAATTAAATATGCCAAAATTCTCCAGAAAAGCTAAAACCCTGTACACAAGTTTCAATAAAACTACAAAGTGCAACGTAGTTGATAATACAGGTCGAGTACACTGAAAAAACTAAAATTTAGTTCTTTCTAAATAGTGTCCGTAAAGAGTTTTAACTGTAATTAATCATCGTAAAATTCTTGCACCATGAAAGAGAGTCGCAATTCCCACATCCTCATGTCCCTATTCTATTATAATATAGTGTGAATTAATGCCATAGTATTGTCACTATTTTCATGCCATATTCTGTCACCTTCACAATTTTGCTATACTGACACCATTTTGCAATTCTAAACAATCCCAACCTAATTTAACATTTGGGATGACGATGAAAATCGTAACTATTCTTAATCTTAATATACAAGGAAATTATCAGGTCTAACATTTCAGGCATGGTGTCATTTTGAAATTTAGTACAGCTTGTTCTTCACATTTTATTCATAGTCTATGACTCCATGGTGTTTAGAAATGTATTACACATCACATAGAATAACCATTCCATGAGTAACTACTTATTTTATTGAAATAAAAGAATTTGTCTTCTATAATTTAAAATGGAAAAACTTTTATTCCACATTTCGCGGAATTGGTATTCCATGAACCGTACATTTATTTGTTACCCAACTCTTGCAAATCTCTTACAACTTATAACAAGGGTTTTTTTACGTACGATGTTCTTGATGAGTGACACATATCTCATTTTATAATTAGTGGGAAATGTGTCATTCATCGGAGCAGGGTATTCTAGAATACCCGGCTCCATGTAAAATTTATCCTTGTAACAGACAGTCTTTCAACCACGGCAAAAGATTCCTTGATTATTACCTCCTCCGGTTCCTAATATTTGTCGTTTGAAACTTTTTACTTTGGTTCCTAATATTTGTTATTTTAAAATATCAATGCATTTTTTAACAAGATTTTCCTAATATACCCTTGCATTAATTAGGAAAGAGATTAAGTGTAAATTAATTTATAAGTTGGTAATTAAGGCCCTGTTCTCTTCAACTTCTGAAATCTGAACTGAACTGAACTTAACTGAACTGAACTTAATGAACCTGAACTGAACTGAACTTAACTTAACTTAACTTAACTTAATGAACTTGAACTTAATTGAACTTAATAACAAATATATTAATTATTAAAATAATAGTAAAATCCAATAAATATAAAATAAATAAATTATTAATAATCATTAAAAATAATATTATTAATAACTACCTATATAAAATAATTAATAAAACAATTTTAATACCATTAATAATAAAAATTGTTATAATACGTAAATTCATTTAATTAAAATTTTGTTA